>CAOLHI010008296.1:0-10563 GCA_948474755.1 Ctenosaura bakeri | reverse complement strand
GAGAAGAGTCAAGAGGGTCTGAAGGAAGATGAAAAAATGACGAAGAAGGGGGAAGAGAAATCCAAATTACCAAAGTCCAGTCCGAAATCCAAAGACGAGGTCAGAAACAAGCCAAAAGTCCGGAAAAGCCAAGCCGAAAATCCTAAGACGAAGAAACAAGCCAAGAACCTTCCGTTCGCAACAGTGGACGAGAAAGAACTGAGGAGTGACTGTTGCTCGGCAGGAGGAGCATGCGCAGTACCAGCATGAGGGAGGGGTTCCCGCCAAGCTCCTAAGCTCTAGAATCTTCCGAACGCTACTGCGCACGCGCGAAAGCTCCTAATGTGTGAGGCACGGAGACCACAAAGAAGAACCACAGTTTTATCACTTTGGTAAGAACTCTACCTCAAAGGGGTTCAGTGGAACTTTGGAATGATTTCTCTTTGTTGTTCCTTTTTTAACAGAGGAAACAATTTGAGGAGCAGAAGGCTCAATTCATGAAGGAAGAATTCTTCTCTTCATTGCCAAAGCTAGATATGAGGGATCCTTACCGGAGGTTTTCTGCCCCTGTGGCTGTCAGAGAGGGACAAGGTAATTGTGGCTTAGTACTTACTTTTCTGCAGCTACCCATTATTCTCTGTAGCACATATGTAAAATGTCTAAGTAGGGATGTATTTAAAACTTGTCCTTGAGTTTTCTCATATTCAGAGGTTTCCAAAAGAGCTGTGTGGTGTTCTGTTTTGCTGGACAAGGCTCACATTTTTGAGTCCTCTGAAGGAAAGAAAATGGTTCATTAGTTCACAGTGCTTTGGCCTGTGTCAATAGTCCAACATTTTTTGGTTGAAGTCACTTACCCTCAACTCTTTTGCAAGTGCTAAAGAACTGTGAGAAGGGACCAGTCTCCATTGGGACTGGCTGTAGCAGTGGCAGGAGCAGCACAAGAGGGTATGTGTTGCTTTTGCATTTTGTCACGGCCTCTGCAAATAACATTTCCAAAAGTATGGGACCCTAACTGGCTGCTGGTGTAGGCAGGATGCTCAGCTGGATGGATCTTTGGTTGGGTCCAGGAGGGTTGCTTTTGCGTATTTCGTTGCTTTTCGTTTGGGTAGACCTCCCCCTCTCCACAGTCTTCTAATTTTTTTCTTTCCTTGCCCATAGAACATGAGGACTCAACCAAACAAAGAAGGTGGGCCAAACCCATTTGTACCCCATACCCAAAGGTCATTATCACTCCATGCTGCAATTCAGAGCTCTTCAAAAGAAGATCACACACCTCTAACCCCACCACTCCTACTACACGCATGCAGCCAAAGTTCTTTTCACAGGACTGGTAAGGCTATTGTCTCTTCTTGGATATGTCAGACAGCAGGGTGAATGTTGGCATGATAACAAAGACAACTCTCAGAATTCTAGGCTGGCTGGGCATTTCTGGGAGATGCAATCCAAACCTCATTTAATTTTGTCTCTGGGTGTAATCTATTTTCAGGCAAGGTCATACATTCATACAATGCTTTTTGAGAGTTTGTCCAGGTTTTAGCCTGGCCATTATTTTGTAAGTTTCTATCATACTGGTAACTATGAGCTTGTCTGATTTTTCAGCTTGGTTTGCAGCCATCCTGAATGTCCATTGTGGTGCCTTTCTGAAGGCAGCTGCTGGAGTGTGTTTCTGTATAACCTTCTTCCTGGTTAAGATTTTGAGAGTTGATTAGGCTAGGAGAAAAAATATTATCTTATTCCAGCGAACCCTTGGGACATTTATGTTTGCAAGGTGCCCAGCTGCAAAGGAGACTGGGCTCCAGTAGCATATTTAACATAAACAGTGCCTAGGCAAGCATGGGTGTTGCACCCCTAGATAGGATCTCCATAAATCGGAAATGACTTGAAGGCATTCAGCAACAACAGACATAAGGGTTGGTTTGAAAATACCTCTCCTGCTATACTTTGGAAGTACAAAAGTTCTAAACTGAGAACTTCTACCTTTGTGTTATGTCTCTCCCTATGTTTATTTGGCCCTGTGTTTTTATTTGTCTTTTGCAACTCCCAAGCACTTTTTACCACTGTAGAACCACCTGGTGGTGACTAGGGCTGTTGGGCTGCGGCTGGAAGAAACACAGGGTTTCATGGTCCTGAGTTCAAATCCTGCCTCGTTGAGTTGAATGGCTGACCTGGGACCTTTCCTGCCTTCTATGAATCACTCCCCCTCTATCCTGGCCTTTAGCTGGTTGAGAAGGTTGTTTAGAAAACCAGGAGTGATTGCTGTGCCTGCCTTCCAGTCCTTTTTAGGCCAGCAGGGAGAAAAGTGCGGCCTCCAAATGGTAATAGATTGCTTCCCTCTCCAGCCCTAGCCACCATCAGGTGGTTCTACAGTGGTGAAGAATGCTGGGAGTTGCAATGCAAAAACATCTGGAGGACTCTGACCAACCTTGCTTAAACCAAGTGGGATACAAATGCGCCCTCCCCTCCCATGTTTTTCACCAACAAATCCCATCCTCTCTAACCAGGCTATTCATTAGGAAGTTGCAGTAAAAAAAAATGCCCAGAGGGCCATGGTTGTCTGTCCCTTCAAAAGACAAATAAAAACGCAGGGACAAATAAACATCGGGGGGAGCATAACACAAAGGCAGAAGTTCTCAGTTTAGAACTTTTGTACTTCCAAAGTGTAGCAGGAGAGGTATTTTCAAACTGACCCTCATGTCTGTCGTTGTTGTTGAGCGCCTTCAAGTTGTTTCCGACTTACGGAGATCCTAGCTGGGGCGCAACGTCCACACTTGCCCTAGGTGCTGTTTACGTATGTCACTGTCCCCATCCATACTTTTTGCATCTGATCTGCTTAAATATCTATTTGTTCTTTACACTGACAGTGTTAATTATCAACAGGTGTGTGTGTATGTGTGGCTAGGTGGGTGGGTGTGTTCTCTCTGCTGTGAAGAGTCTTCCTGAATGGGTTCTACAGATGAGGGAATATGTGGCCCTCTGAATGTTTTTAAACTACAGCTCTATCATCCTTAACATTAGCTATGCTGCCTAGAGCTGATGGGAGTTATAATCCAACAGTGTTTAGAGGGCCACATGTTGCTGTTGTTGTTGTGTGCCTTCAAGTCATTTCAGGTGTATGGTGAGCCTACTGTGTTTTCGAGGGCTGAGAGTGTGTGATGCGCCCAGGGTCACCTAGTGGGTTTCCATGGCCAATCAGGGAACTGAAGCCTGGTCTCCAGGCTCGCAATCCAATGCTCAAACCACTATACCATAAGGGTCATATCTACCCTACACGTATCTACCCCACACACTACACAAAGTAGTTGTATATATCTTTTTCTCATTTGCTTTGGATCATCTTGCTAGAAATGAAGCTGGACACCCTGCCTTTTTTTTTTTTTTAACCAGGTAGCCAGCTAAGGCAGGCTTTCTATGAAGAAATTCAACTATGTAAATCAGCCTTTCTCAACCTTTTTGCCCTGGGGAACTCTTGAACACCTACATAAAAATTATTGTATCTGTGGCTCAAATTTTTTTTTTCTTCAGTCACAGTCTGTCATAGAATCCCTACCTGTCTCTCACAGAACCCTAGGGTTTCAGGGAAACCTTGGTTGAGAAACCCAGGTCTAGAGTAATCTAACATGGTAGCTACTGTTGAGAACATGTTGACATCTCACAGTGAGCCTTGCTATGGCATGTTGAAAGCTATGTTGCTGTGATATACAAACTCCCTTCTGGAACAAGCTGTGGTTTGTTCAACTAGCCACAAGCCACAATCTGAGAACTTGGTTTGTTGTTTGCTTATGAACTCAGGTGTACCTAAACTATGGGTTATCTTGGCATCTGCAACCTTGTCTTCTTCCTGGCTTGTTTTTGCAGCTGCCTGCCTTGAAACTGGAGCTTACAAATGGGGGGGGGGTGCAGAGGGAAACAAGCCAGAAATGTAGGTGACTGTAGTGAAAATCATATTGTAAGCAACAAAAAAACATGGCTAACAGAAATCATGGCTTATTGTAATAGGAAAGTAAAAGGGAAATGGCTACTTCTGGGTAAAAGTGCTGATTACAGGTAGGTCTGTTTACCAAGTTGGCTGTTGGAAATAGTGTAGGTGTAAGCTGGAGACTGGAGATGATTGTGGTGGATGGGTAAAGGAAAGACAGTATGACAAAAGAGTTGCTCATATGAATGTTGTTTCTCAGTTTGAAAAGCATCTACTATAGAAAGTTCTCAGTCAAATCTTGCTCCTATTCCCATAAATTGGAATGGTGACGAAGGATCTCTGGAATTTTGTAAAAGTTTCACACATAAAGGATAATGGAAGTTTAGTCTCCTGCATACTCTTCTCCCCCTTCTCTCTGCTTTCTAGGCCAGCTTCTCCCACACCGCTCTGCCAAAGTAAGGAGAGCCGCCAAGACACAGCTTGTCAAACAGAAACTCCCGTGAAGGAGGACCTTCGTGTTGATCTTTTGGATCACTTCCTGAACAGCTTCCTTTAGAGGCATCCTCCAACCAGACTCCTAATGTTTTTTAAATGCACTTAAATTCTCTTCCTCTAATTCCAGCGTACCCTTACCATTCTCATTCTAGGAAGGTGAAATGTTGGGCCTTAGCTTCAGTAATGACTTCGACAAACCTTCTTTCATTCAGAATACTAGAAGTTATTTATTCTGATAGAAAAGGCTAACAAGAATGACTCCATGGAACTGTGTTTGCATAGAACTGATATAATTGCTTGACCAAGCCTGGTATTGGGAGGAGCAGTGAAGTTTTATCTGGCATCATACTTGTTTTTAACTTTTTTTATGTTCTTTTTTTTTTTTAATGTTAGTTCCTCTTTCCCCTCTGTACATAAAATGTAAGTTAAGAGCTAGTCTGCTCACCAAATATCTCTTTTAAAACTTTCTCATGTGTGATCATATGATTAGAAAAGGTCTCTTTGGGGTGCCTTCCTTCTTATAATAAAGATGAATTCTTTTTACATAAAAGTGGTCTTTGATTTAATTTTGGGAAAGGGTGTTGCAAGCTGGATAGTTCCTGTTTGAATTTTCGGTACCTTGGCCTGTCTAAGTCCCCGATGGTTAAAGGACGTAGGCACTAAGACAACTAGTTTGTTCTACAGCTTGATTTTTTTCTGGGAAAACTCTTAGACAATTATTCTGGGAAAACTCTTACACAATTATTCTGGGAGTTGCAGTCCAAAAAATTTAAAAAAGCGATTGCTCCAAGTTCTAGTTTGTTCCACAGACTTCTTGAAATGTAGGTCATAGCTATATCTACCACAATGCAATTATGGGGAACAGGATCTCATGGATTATGCCCAAGTATCCATATGGAATGCTTACTGTGATGTCAATGACAGGATGTGTTACACTAGTGTGATGTCTTTGCTTGGTTCCTTCAACCCCTTTGCTCTTTGGCTCACTCACTTAAGCTGGCAGCCAAGCCTAAATACAGGCAGCGGAAACAATTATATGTTCCTTTCTTCATTATATCTGCCACCTCTTTTGTTTTTCCCTATGTTGAATTTTAGATTGGAACCCCATTGGGGTAGCAGCCTGTCCTCTTGTGCTTGGTATTCATCATGCACAAATAAACAATAGGCCTGATTACAGAATTGGCTAGAACGTTTTTCTGAAATACCATTTTAACTCCATTGTGTATATTATCTGGGTGAAGTTTAACTACACTGGCTCAAACAACTCTGAAAATTTGGTTCCTCTGAGTCTAATCCTGGTTTCCGTTTGATATGTCCAGTGTATAAATTTAAAAGAGGGTGATAAAGAAATGCTGTCAATAATATAAATTTTGCCCAAATGCCCAAATTTTAACACACAAATGATCCAGCGGGCTCCCAGATGCTCAATATGCCAAGATTGGCTTCTCGTGCAACCCTCACATTAGAAATCCCATCCTTTAAGTGCTATGGAGGGACAAAGAAGTGGCTGCCCTTTCAGGTTCAGAGGAGGGATGAACCTTCATAGAGAGGACAGCCAAGAGCAAAGTCTCCCTTGTTGGGATGGACGCCAAATCCAACCACCAGAAAGCAAAATGACAATGTTCTATCCCTTAAAGCAAGGCTTTCCAAATGGTGTGCCATGACACATTAGTGTGTTGCCTGAAGTGTGTAGGTGAGTCACCTACAATCTTGGGAAAGTGTGTTATTATTTACAGATCGTATATTTTAAAAAAATACATGAAAGGTTTTCATGAGACATGTTGTGTCCCCATACATTTTGTTATTACAATTTATGTATGTGTCTGTATCTCTTCTAAGGGGTTTTCTTATATAAAGTTCTATTAAATATTGAAAACAGTAAAAAGAAACTACATAAAATACAAATAGACCTCTGAAAATAACAATAAACCAAACAAACCCATGCTAAATTATTTAAATGATTGATTAACAAATTAACTAATCTATCTAAACTAAAAAATAACTAAATAGACAAATACTAACACGTGATTAAAAGGTGGTTCCTGTCCCAACTATCAACTACCCGTAGTCTTCTGTATAAACACTTGTATAGTAAATTTAATACATAAAATTAAAGTTAACACTTGTTGCATGATCTAAATTCTATCATTGAAATATTTTAGATCGTGTTTCAGTCTTAACTCGATAACCAGGCTTCGTGGATTAATCCAAAAAGGTTTTGTTAGAGATTAGATGGAGCAGAGAGAGACTGCTTTTGCCAGAACTGAAGCTACAGTGCAAGTTTCAGTTTTAAGAACTTCCTGATCTCATCTCCCAGAGGTTTCGTGCTCGTATTCTTTCCCATGCAACACCAGGCAGTACCAGCTTTCCAAAATGACCTTGGTTCCCAGGTTCTGGCCTGCATACCCCTCTCAGTAACCAAACAGCAAAGCGATCAAAGCAATACGGCAACACAGAAGCTAAGCAGTCCAACTGGCAAGGCGGAGGAGCCCAACTTGGTGGCCTATTCCAACACAATACAGGCACGCCAGAAATAGCCAGATCACTGCTTTAGGAGACCTCCCAGCAAACACTCCATTATATATCCACGATACTTACAATGGATTCCCTACTCTGAACAAGCAACTTGACAAACTGAGCACTCAACTGTCAAGCATCGCATATCTGCATACTGTCTTCTCCTTTGTCAATTTGGACCTAAAGCAATCATGCTAAATTTGACCTTTCCAAAGCTTTGTCTTGTGCCCGAAACTTATTGTTTTCCCCAAGTACTGGCTAGCCTGCAGTTACATTTCTCCCTATAAAAACCCCTGACTCTGAGACCTTCCTCGGATCGCTCCTGAATTTCATCCCGTCCTGCCGCCGCTTTGCTTGGCGAGCCTTCCCCGCAGTTAGATTGGCTGTGACTGCACAACTTTGGACCTTCGCAGTGGTCTCTCTCAACTTCAGGACAGGTATCGTATCACCCAATTCAACAATCCCTCTCAAAATCCCTCTATACCACTCCAACCTTTATTTTCTATAGTTATCTGAGTTCTATAGTTATCTGAGTTTTCTATAGTTATCTCATGTTGCATACATTGTGTGTTTGTATTTAATAAAAATATCAATTATTCTTAAACCTGGTGTGCACCTTGGCTTGGCCTGACCCCGTAGACATTGGGTAAAAGATTCTGCTCCGTTGTCCTGCCTCTCGCATTGCTAACTTGTGCTCTTAGCTAAATTTCCCCAAATTGTGTTTTATTGAAAGTTTAATTAGTTGTCCCTCCCGGGACCCCCAGCAATCAGGGTAACACCCCTTTGGACTTGTGTGGGGGTGAGTAGCTGAGAAGAAAGGGACTGCAGCAGGAACTTGTGTCCTTGGTGATAGCTAACAATGCAGGGGAACTTTTAACATAACTTCTGTTCCTGGGGAAGGGAGGTATGGAATGGGAAAAGAAAGCTCTTTTTCAAAAAGAAGAATTCCAACACAGATTTCAGGAATATTACTTAAGCAACGTAAAGAGCGTTTTTTCCACAGTCAACTAATACGCAGTATTGAAAGGGACGTATGAGATTCTTCCAGAATGAAACATAAAGTTGGAAGAGACCACAAGGGCCATCAATTCCTGCCATGCAGGAATTCATCAGCAAAGCATTCCCATCAGATAGCCATCTAGTCTCTCTTTAAAAACCTCCAAAGAAGGAGACTCCACCGCACTCCATTGAGGCAGCATATTCCATGGCTGAACTGCTTTTTCCATCAGGAAAATGTTTAGATGGAATCTCTTTTCCTGAAATTTGAAGCCATCACTCCATGTCCCAATCTCTGGAGCAGCAGAAAATGTGTTGAAGTTTGTGGAAGCAAGTTCTCCATGTGTGTATGTAAGATACTGTCTCATGTAACACAAGATTTATGTTTTTTTCCACAGGTGTCTGGGCTACTGGGCTATAGTCATGCTACGTGGAATAAATATTGGATATGAAATTGCATAAGAACTAGTTATACTAACAAGGTTTCAGATAATTTTGCTGTATGTTATCTAGCTTAAAAAGGCAGGCCAGCACTCAATTATTACTCAGTTCTGGCTCACATGGCATGTTCCCTTCCTGTGAAGATGACCTCAGTGTTAGAAAATTGCTCATTGTAACCTTGAAATTAAACTTTACATAGACAGCCTTCAGGAAGTCTTCATTCATTAATTACTCATCCTAACTTCATTCCTGGTGCAGTTTATTTCGGGGCTCCTTGTAAGCCAAGAGCATCTATCCCAACAAGTTATCAGTTGTGTGAAGAGAGTTACTTAGATTACTGAATGCTGATAACTGGAAGCTGTCTTCAAGAACTACAAAAAAATATGTAGCTACCCACCGAAACTTTGTAATTCAAATAGTACAGACTTCTGTGTGTAAGTTTTAACCTTTGAGTTTTATATGTCACCAAAATTATGGCATAATTCTGACGCACTGCAGAACATGAACAACATTGTTCTGATTCTTCATGCTCCTTGTCCACAATGCAGTCTCCTTCAAATACCAAAATTAAGAATTGCAGGGGACAAAACAAATAAGATATTGACATTGTTTTCTATCACTGTGGTAAAAGAAAAAAAAATCAAAACTACTCTTTATTCTTAATCCAATTCTACTTCATAGCCATCAAAGAACTCTAAGAAAAGCTAAGAAACCTCCTCCCAGATTACTTTTAATGTAAGAGGACAGCAGTTTATTAATGTTGCTACACCTATAATGACAGCCATTGCGATCTGAACGTTTGAATGCCAGACTAGGATTCTGAGACTAGGTGGCCAAACAACGTCAATGCGTTCAAGAAGCCAAAAGTTAACACTGAGGAAGAACACAAAAACTAGGATAGACTGCTTTTGCCAATACCTACTGGCATGGGTAATATTCTGCCCCCTCTCTCCTGTTCCTTCTGCTGAGCCCAAACCATTTTTGCACTTTGAACTTGCATACAGCAACTGAAGTAAGCTGAGGACTCTGGTGGGACTGTTACTCCAGTTATGTTAAGTCTGGTGAGAGCACTAGATATCATTTTGATATCAAACAATTCAGCCTATACTTGACCTTTCTCTGCCACCCTGCTCCACATGTTTGCAAGGGGCCACTGGACCAGCATGGTTTGCCGCGGCCGTTAATGGTTGTAGATTCCAAACCCCCACTCAGGCAGGCAGCTTAAGCCTCTCCGATGCTCCAGGGGCCAGCTCATTGCAAACAGGCATTGCTCAGCGCGATCCGTGTACAAAGACGCACGGCTCTCAGCCGAGCCATTCCTTTATGCCAAATCGTTTACATACTGGCCATACTATTGTCATCCAGCATTAAGCTCATCATGCAAACTTGACCTTTTCCAACTCCTTTGTCCCGTTCCAAAATCCCTTTGTTCTCACCAAGCATGGCATAGCCTGTAGGCACGATCCACCCTATAAAAAGTCCCCACTTTTGGGACTTCCTCAGACTACTTTGGACTTCCATCCCGCCTTGCTGTCGGTTGTCTAAGGAAACTCTCCTCAGCGAACCACGCTGACCTCTCCCAGAACCCCGTCTTTCTCTCTAGGATTACAAGACCAGGTGTTGTATTACCCACTCCCTTGAAACTCTCCATTTCTATTTCTAAGTTAGCTAGTATTTGTCATGTCTTTAATAAAAATCACTATTTGTTACTTTAATACTTGTCTAACTGCTCTCTGACCTGACGCTGTATACATTGGGTAAAAGATCCTAGCTAAAGTTACCCTGCCTCTCGTTTAGCTGAGAGAGTGCTTGAGTTTAATTTCTCCATCTTGTGTTTTTATTTGGTTATTTGGGCGCCCCTCCCGGGACCCCCAACATACAGGGTAACAGGACCATTTTTAAACTACGTTATTTCTTTTTCTAGTTCAGATAGATTTGTTAATTAGTTTGGATAGTTTTGTATCGGTTAGTATAGAAGGTTAATATTTCTGTTGTTTTTGTGGCTATTTTCTTTGTCTGTTTATTTTTTTTGTTGTCTTTGCTTTGTGCTATTATAGACTTAGTATACACACACACACACACACACTATAGAAGAAGTAAGCTGAGGATAAAGGCAGAAAGTAGAGGAGAAAAAAACTGGGACATTTTAAAAGCAGTTGAAGAAGTGGGGTGACAAAGGATTGATCAGGACTGTCCCTGGAAATACAGAAAGTTGGATG
>CAOLHI010008290.1:0-18025 GCA_948474755.1 Ctenosaura bakeri | reverse complement strand
TAGGGCAGTTTGTTTACATGACCTTGTGTTTAATGTTCAATTAGTCCCTAGGACACTGACTAGAACCAAGCACATACAACCCTTAATTGGATCCAGAAGTGTAACCGAATGTTCACCTATATGTTTCCTTTCTGATCTTCTCTTTTGCTTCCCAGGCCAACATTTAGACTTGTCTAAAACTCATCAGCAGGGTTCTTTTGATCGCACACTGTAAAGTACTATGTACATTGGTACTGATACATAAATCAACCAGGGTACTAAATCTTAGCTGCAGCAGAACAAGTTTGGTGTACTAACCTTGCCTAAACCTTGCAATACAATGATCCATGTTCAGATGTAGTGCATAGTTGGAAGGGGAATCAATTTATCCAGTGGCCCTATCCTTCTCCATTGTGACATGTCTTCTACTTTTCCATCATCCATTTCTGCACAGAGTCTATACAAATCCAAGCTGCATTTGCATAGGTTTCATATATACAATCTGATATACAGAATTTCAATTCCATGTACCCATTTTAGGAATACTTGAATAGGGGCATGGGAATAAGGAATTTTCTCTGGATGAAGGAAAGATGACTTTCTGAGAACCATGAAAAGCTTCCGTGAGATCCCCAGAAAAGTTCTCTCTCTCTTTCTCTCTCTGTTTCCATGTGTGTGCATCTGGGAGAGATTTGTATGATGCCTTACAAGGGGAAGAAATCTCCCCAGGCTGCTTCCAAACAAAACATCATCTAAACACAATAATGAAACAATAAATTTATGTGAAAAATTAACCATGAATGAAACAAGTAAAACTCTAAAGCATATTGTCCATTAAAATGCAAAACTCTAATAAATATTTAAACAACAGTAGCTAAAGCCATTTCAACTCAAGAGCTAATAAAAACCTAAGAAAGGGCCAAAGAAAACAAGTGCATCTTAAGAGCTCTTCTAAAGGCCCATAATGACCTTTAAGAGCTCTACTAAAGCCTTGTATTAATAATAAAAGATGTTTCATATATGTGTGGGTAATCCGAATGCACTGATGAGTGGTGAGGTCATGATTCTATCTCGAAAGAAGGGATTTGAGAGCCTTTCTGTGTAGTTGGAAGAAGGATGCCCCAATTGCGTTTGAATCTCGCTCCTATTCACTTCTTTTTAAGAAATAGGAAGCTCAGTGACCATTTCCAGTTTATCTGTTCACTTGTTGTATGCCCTTAAACTCCCTAGTTTTCTTCATTGTCTCTCCAGTTTTCATTTACAACATTTTATGCAACAAATTTTTCAAAATTTCAGTTATAATTTCTAAAAATGGGAAGCAAGCAGGTAGAAGGAAATTTGAAAAGAAAAGCATTTCCAAAAAGACAGTGGATTAGGAGAAGGGGCCATCTTAGCTGAGAAAATAGAACAACAGCAAGTCTTATGGTACCCTAAAAACCAATATGTGCTATCAAAAATTGTTGTTCTTAGATGCCACAGGACTTGTTTTTTGCTGCACTAAGCTAATGCAGTTACCCCTTTAGAAATTTATAGTTATGTCACAATGAGTTGTGCAGCAAGAGCAGATAGCCCCTTATGCCAGGGAAATGTCATCTAAAATAATAATAAATTAGAGAATAAGGTGTAGTCATGGAAAATAGAAAGTTATGCCACTGACCATGTTACACAGCCATACACAGCAATCCCAGATTATGAACATTCCCGTTCCTCAGATTGACATTCTCCTTGCCTAGCTGGGGTGAATATTCACCTTACCTAGATGAATGCAGAGAAAATGTGACAACTCTCCACAATGGAAAGCACAACCTGCTTGAAGAAAAACTACTGGATTTAAATATCATCAGATTGGATAATATAGCACTTTATTGAATTAAAATCTGTTCATGCAGAAATATCTGGGTGAAATGTACTGAAAAGGAACTTTTATTGGCTAGGTTTTTCTCCTACCAAAGATCTATAGTAAAATCTATTGTCATGTTGATATTAGGAGCAAGGTCTCCAATAAGTAAGAGCACTGCATAGAAAGAATGTATTAAAAAGAGAAGGGGAAGGACAACACATATTTCATGTCTCTTCCCTGCCCACCATTTTAGTGGTGAATTGAAAGGGGGTGAACCTGTGCTGCCCAGTAGATTCCTCTGGCAGCTCTGACAAAGTTGTGGAATCGGCTTGCTCAAAAAGCAATTGTAGATATAACAACTAAGTTTCCAGCACTATTCACTTTGGTATTTAAAAACACTGAAGAAAGCTGACAGAAAGAGAAATGTGCTGCTAGAGGAGAATTCTGCAGATTACCATGGGCAGCCAAAAAGACAAAAGACAAATAAATGGGTTCTGGAGCAATTCGAGCCTGAACTCTCCTTGAAGCCAAAAGGACTCAACTGAGGCTTTTCTCTTTTGGTCATATCATGAAATGACATAGCTCACTGGAAAAGGTAACAATCCTAGGAAAAGTGGAAGGAAGTAGGAAAGGAAGACCAATTACAAAAGGATTGATTCAATCAAGAAATGGGCATGGCTTTCACCAGTTGAATAGGGTTGTTGATGAATTCTTGGAGGTTTCTAATTCATAGGGTCACCGTAAGTCATGACAGCAAATAACAGCAATAACAGCAGCTCACTTTTTTATATACGTGGGAATTGCTTCTCTAGGTTGTGCGATGCCAGAGTTGCTTCTAGATGACTAGCCCCTTGTGCAACAAGTCAGAAGAAACTGTTCCATTCTGTTTTTCTCTCCTTAATGGCACTTTCATGGCAAAAAGAAAAGGCAGAAACAGTGGCTAAAAGCTGGAGGATAATAAATCAAATATGTTGTTTTGCCCAGCACCATCTCTCCATAAAATTTATTTTAGAGGTAGGGTTATTATACATTTTTTTAAAAATCACCTGGGGGCACCTTAGGAAATCTCTGCAACACAAGAACAAAAGCAAAGAGAGTTTAAACCTCCATGTTTGGTAAAATGCCTTTTATTCTGTGAACATTGTGGTTGAGTAACATCCCATAGGAAGCTGCAAAGAATGTTATCAGTTTGAATTATGTATTTCAAATAATAGACCTCTGAAGGATGGAGGCCAAGAAAAAAGTGAATATTAATTATAATTATATTTACTTTTGCTCAGAGGCTGAATACCAGTGGTTTCCCTCTTTCAAGGTCTTTGTTTTATATGGGAGACAAGTAGTGCTCAGATTGTGAGGAGTGGGAGGTGGAAAGGTTGTTATATTCCCTGGCCATTTCCTCAGAGGCCCCTCCCTAACTGCAAACCCCATGATTCCATAGGATGTTGGAAATGGAATCATAGTGCTATAACAGGCTAGTGCGGAAATGGCCCCTGACTGTCCTGTCTTACCCAAACATTGCCACTCTTGGATTTTATTTTAAAGCTTAACCAGAGGGTGGGGCAGAGAAGCATCAGGACATAGATGAGTCCAGGTTTATTTTACCATGTGAGAGAATCTTTGGGAACATTAGTATCCAAAATCTGCAAGGTTTGGTTTCACTGAATTTTGGCACATTTGTTTTGGTATGCATTTGCATCAATTGGCAAATTCCTCTATCAAATTTGCACCAAAATTTTTAGTGTATTTTTATATGTGAGTTCCCTACTGTTTTTTTGCAAACACTTTCCCCATAATATAGTATGTTTTCAAACATAGTTTTCTGTTATATATGCATTTTGGTGAACATTTTTTCTTAATATGAGCAGTCTTGTATGCATTTTTTTAAAGATACAAACCAGATGGAAGCATTGTGAAAAGTATAGTTTTAGATTCATAAGCACATTCTGGCATGTTTATAGTAGAAGTGGAGAAGCTCTGCAGGTCCAGAAGCCTTGAAACCCTGCAGAAGGGTATTCTGGGGCACTGCTGCTTTTGCTCCCAAAATTTAACAGTGGGGTGGTAGAAAATATCACTGCCATATTTAAAATGCCATTTGCTTTTTAAAACAAGCTTTAAATGTTCACCTCATTTCTTGATTAGAAGTAGGTCCATGGTCCAGAAATCCTCTCACTAGTGTGATACTTGTTATAAACAAGACATATAGGGGAAAATGCACCCTGTTTAAAGTGAAAAGGTGCTTTTAAAAGTGTCGATTTTAGGCTACTGCTGTGCCAACTTTCAGCGGTAAAATAAATTATGTCTGTCTGACCCCTAAGTGGGGAAGGGGTTAAGGTTGTCTACACCTGGTTTATAGGTGTAATAGACCTGAATCTATAACATCCATATACAATTTGTCCCTCACTAACTTTCCCTCATTCACTTTCTGTGTTGCTGCTGCTACTACTGTTATTAAAGTCTCTACTGAATTACACCAAATGTCTGTCTAGTGCAGCATTCTGTTTCAGAGATTACTAGGGGTATAGTGGAAGGGGACAAAATGAGAGCATGTCCCCCAAATAAAAATTCTGTCTCAATTCCTTTAAATTTTCCTCCACTCCTCACATTTATAGCATTGCAGTGATGTGCAAATTCAGTTTAGCATATAGAAATACAGTGTAGACATCCAACGAAAAGGGGCAGACAAAGTGACTAAAGTAGTGTGAACACGGTAGATGCAAGAGTTTGAATGATTTCCAGTGTTTCATTCTCTGCATCCTACAAACTGGGAACTGGGTTTTTTTAAAACAAAGGAGTAGAACTCTCATTTGAAGGGGCAATGTCCTAGGCCTCCTTCCGTGTAGCTGCAACCTGGATTAGTAGGTTTCTGCATCTTGGAATCTCACAAGCAAGATTTGAAGGTGATGGCAAAAGTGTACTGCAGGTGAATGTGGATGCTCTGTTTTGTAATTACAAATTTGCTATGGATTGATATATTTTCCATGAATCATCAGTGCTTTTCAAAGCCATCTATGGACTTAATGGCTGTTATAAGCGAATGTTATTTAATCTCAGCCCCAAAAACAGACCCTTTGCCTTGAAAACTTTTCTTAGGAGCAGGAGGGACTGAAGTTGAGGGGGAGGACTTAATCCTTTCTCCACACACCATTGCCTCACTCCAAGCCAATTCCTGAAGGCATTTTGTCTCACAGGGTTTTAAACAGCACAAGCAATTTCGAGGTGTAGCATTTATTTCAACTCCCTTAGGTGGTAGCAGGGAGAGGTGCTTGAAGAAGCAGATCCCGCCTGAGGAAACAGCAGGTGGGGAAAGAGTTAAGTGCCTCCTCTGCCCACACCCCATCCCTTACCCCACAACTGCTCTGATCTCAGTCACCAGTTCAGAATCAGCAGCATCTACTTTGGCCTTAAGCTACTGGCGATCACTGCATCTTGTGGTAGTGAACTCCGTATGTTAATTACATGTTGTGCAAAGAAATACTTTCTTTTGTCTGTCCTCCTCCACCCGCTGCTAATTAACTTAACCCCATGACCCTCAAGTTCTAGCATTGAGAAAGAGGAAGGAAATTTTCTATCTACTCTCTCTCCTGACACTATTTTCTGTTTTATAAATCTTAACAACAGTGTTACCTTTGTAGACAACTGCTTTGTACTTCCTCTGACAGTTTGAGTCCTTTCGGTTGATTATTCAGGTTTTCTCAATTCATTATTCATCACTCCACTGTTTATATTGTGTGACTTTGCAATTTGTTATTTTGATGCTTTCACAGGCATACATTGACTGTAATGGCCCACAGCCTATCAATTTAGAATGGGCAGTCACAAATTAGAATGTGCAAAACTCTAGAAGAACAAAGAGAAGTGTAAAACACTTTGTATTATTCTAATGCGCTCTTTACAAACACAATAAAGGTAAGTTCATATTCACATATTGCAGGCTTGTGAAATTCTGAGCTTAATTGGTTACAAATAAGCAGTATTTATTTTGTAATTAATTCCTTTTTCCAATAATGAAGGAATAACTGCATTACACTACAATGGTAACTCAGCAGGGTACAACTTCATTTCCTCCTGAGCATGACTGTAAAGTAATTTACTTTTAAAGTTACTGGAGCATGGTGTCAGTAAATGGTAGAGGAGGAATACCACATGATTCAAATGCATACTTCTTTGTGCATACTGCATACTCCTGATTTACACTCTGTTGTAGGTGGTGAAGTGACAGCTAGGTGGATGTGAGAGGAGGGTATATTATACCACAGGTAGATTATGATGTTCTTTTCAAGGTAGTTCAGAGGTACATACAATGGGTCCTCGGTATCCACTAGGATATGGTTCCAGGACCTCCACAGATACCAAAATTTGTGGATGCTGAAGTCCCATTATGTACAATGGTGTAGTAAAATGGCATCCCTTACATAAAATGGCAAAAGGCTGAATCCATGGATACAGAATCCACAGATAAAGAGGGCCGGCTATATGTTAGTTATTTTGCGAAACAAAAGTGAAAAGGCAAAAAAGATTTTATTTTTTTTTAAATAGTAACTATAACTACTCACTGAAGGCTGTTGGGTGGAACTATAATGGCAGCTAATTTTTTTAAAAGTTTCTTTCCAAGCTCTGTAGCTTTACATGGTTCATCTTGCCATAATTGATAAACAATGGCTGTGTATCCAGATGAATATTAATGATTAATTTGATATTTAGAGTACGGGGTTCTATTTCTACAATAGCAGAGGACACACAACAATATGGAAGACATGTTGTTTGCAGTGAAAAAAATCTGTGAACAAAAGCAGTAGCTTAACGATTCTGAGTTAGCTTTATTAGTGGCATATAGAAGACACTGGCTTCAAACAAACTCACACCAAAACAGCCTGTACCCGATTCATGAAGAGAACCTGTAAATGTTTGCAGAATTATTAATGAGCAGCTTCAGTTACTTAGTATTCCTTCAAGCTGCCTGCTGAGCCAGACCATCTTTTTAATTTCCACAGAATGCCTCAGGGTTCAAATTAGACATCTTATTCCCTAAAATTAATGCATTTCTCCCCACACAATGGGATTTCCTCAGAGATACCTGCCGTAGCAATCTGTTTGAACTACTGTGACGTACTTTGCTTGGGAATACCTTGGAAGAATATTCAGCTGGACCAGAGTTGCAGCCAAATTAACAGGGGCTGGTTACAGGGAGCATGCAACATAATTCTAACAATAGCACCACTGGTTGCCCATCTCTTTCTGGGAACAATACAAAGTGCTGATTGTGACACATAGAGTCCAGGTTATCCAAAGGGCCTTATCTTCCTTAGACCCTGCCCAAGCTCTAAGATCTTCAAAAAGTCACTTCTCCAGATTCCACCACCTTCAGAAGCATGTTTGGGGGGAACATGGGAGAGGGCCTTCTTTGTGGCTGCTCCCAGGCTCTGGGAGACTCGCTTGCTCTCTCCTCACTGTTCTTTCATGGACCCTTTCCGCAGCTTACCTTTTTTTCAGTGCTGGGGTGTGGGGATCACATGAGCAGCCTCCAGCGAGAGGCTCTCACGTCTCCACTGCTTCAGCTCCGCATGAGCTGCCTGCTCCCGAGCAGATAGCGCGAGAGCCCCGCCTCTTCCTTCCTGAGCGCAGCCTGGGAGTTTCCCAGGCTGCGCTGGGGCAGGAAGTGCAACCGCCGCGGCTCTGGAGGCTCCTCACGCAAGGCAGGTGCGCGTGGGGCCCTGGAGCAATGCGCGATCGCACACCATTTTTGGCTGAAAGCCGAAAATGAAAAAGTGCGTGAGTGGCTCCTTTTCTACCCTGGAGCATCACGTGATTGTGAGTGCGTCGTGCAGATCACTCCTCACAATCGCACGACGCACCAGGTGCCTTTTCGCATGGCAAATGCCATGTGAAAAGGGCCTTTGACAGGTGAAGACATTTCTATTTCAGCCAGACTTTGGGAACTGACTGTTTTACATGAAAGGCTTTCTATTTTAGTGCACTGTACTGCTTTTATTCTATGATTTAAATGTTTTAAATGGTTTTAATTTTATGAGCAGTTTGATTTATTTTATTTTAATTAGCTATATACGATTCTGTTTTTATTTCTTTTTATTTGTAAGCTGCCTTAGACTCTATTCTCGGGGAAAAAAAGGGGTACAAATAAAGTGAGTGGGTGATAAGTACATGTTGATGTTCCAGTGAATATAAACAAAGCAACTAAATGCAAAGAACAGAAGATGAGCAAGACCATGTGCTATGGTGAACAAGTATATTTGAATTCTGGGGGAGAACCTCAACCTAAAAAAAGTGAAATATGTTGTTTAATATGTTTTTAAAATGGTTTTGTCTTGGTATTGTTTTAATTGATTTTTGTTTGTTCATTGCCTCAGGAACCCTTATGCAGGCAATACAGAAATACACAAAATAATAAAATAGAGTAGTTTGATAACCTGGTATCAGTCATTGTCATGGATAATGTAGGTGTAATTATTTAATCATGATGCTAGCCTCTTCAATCTCGATGGTGTAAGACAAATCGGGCTGACAATTAAGTTATGGTGCAAGCAAAGGTCTCTTTTGCCACAATCTTGCACAAGCACTGATGAGAGTATTCATTTATTTTATTTTGTTTTGTTTAACAAATTTATATCTAACTTTTCCATATTTATATATATATATGTATATATATATAAATGTGCAATGTTGCTTACAATAGGCTTTAAACCATCTTAACTTTATTTAGTTGAGAGAAAACCTGATGTTTCTTTCAGGCTGAAGTGCGCCACTAAATTTACAAGAACCTTCACAATCTTTCTCAGGGCTGAAAAGAGACTCACTGGAAAGTCTCTGTAATGGATATGCTTGTGGAGGAAGAAAAGCACTCGTGTTTCCTGGGGCTGGGACTGGATAAGTCAGGACAGGAAAAACACTTTCACAGAGCCTGCAAATACTGTACATTACTTTTTGGGAGATGTAACTCCACGGGTTTTGCTGGCTTGGCTATTATGGGAACAGTGGTCCAAACATTAAAACATTTTTCAATTTTGAAAACAAAACTCTTACTCCTGAGGCCTAATCATGACCTCCTGCATTCTCTCTACATTTCCTTTGGACTAGAAAGAATGCTATGCATTAGTGGCGGTGGTGGTGACATACTGCATACACCAAGGAACAATGTTAATAGATGCTTCAATGGTTTGTTTTTAACTGCTTTTAATTTTGCTGATAGTTTAAATATATTTTTAACTTTTGTACAATGTTTTCTTTTAGTTCTATCTGTTTTAAGTTTTGTAAGCCCATCTGACTCCCAGACTGCGAACAAGGCAGGACACAATTATCATCATAACCATTGTCGTCGTCGTCATCATCATCATCATCATCATCATCATGGCAGAAATACAAGGGGACTAGGGCAGCCAGGAATTCCCCCTCTGAGAAGTTTTAACACAAGGTATGATAGAAATATTTTAATAATTTTTATATAATAAGTCCACCATGAGGTGGAATTTCAGAGCAGATCCCTCATTTAGGACTTAACTTACACAAGACGGCTTCTGGTGGCTCTGCTAAATAGGGTCTTCCTTTGTGTCCCACCATCAGTGAGGTCTATACATTGTGTGAGGATGCAGGAGGGGGCCTTCTCAGTCATGACACTCCAATTGTGGAATATCTTTGGACACCCCATTGGCACCGACACTGGTTTCATTCAGGTGCATGTCTGTTTATTAAAGCCTTTGGGCCACATTGATGTATCTATCTCAAAACACTAATGCACGTGTGTTAAAACTGTTTTAATCTTTTAAATCTTTTTTAATTTGTTAATTATATTTAGTACATTTTTTATTTCATTCAAATTATTTTTATTGTTTGAATTGAATTCCTTGATTTTATTTGTAGCCACCCTGAGATCTTTTGATATTGGGCATTTAGAAATAGACAAATAAATAAATAGAAGATGGGCATATGCAACAGGCTGGCTCTATGTAAAATAAATTAATTAAGCCTTTAGATTTGACAAAGAACAGAGCATGTCTGCAAGTCTGAATAGTTATTTTACTTAAGTGGGTTTTCCCTCTCATTAAAATATGCACAAGACTGTACTTGGAAGCTTAATATCAAAGATTTTTTAAAATAAAATAGTAGTTGTCAGAATTAAAGGTTTTGATTTTTCCTTAACCATAGCAGACCACATTCTTTTTAAACATTAATAGAATACTACAGCTTAAGATAACCTATGCAAGATTTTAGAATTAATAGTTTAGATTTATTTTTTTTAAATGATCTTACCTAAAGATTGGGTCTAAGAGAGTTCTGCTTATACATCTCCTGGTGATTTGTAGAAGATCACCAAGGACATCTGACTCCCCATGATTTAACAGTGATGGCAACAAGATGCCCCTTTCATACTAAAAGCTTGGAATAACCAGGAGTAGATTTTTGTACGGAGAGACTGTGACCTCCCTTCAGTTTTGGTACTCAAGCAAATACCTGCATGTAGAGTTCTTTAACTACACATGTCTTTAACTTTATGTCTTTTGCATCGAACTCCAGTTGGTGGGTCTGAACAGCACAGTAAAAAATAAAGGAAAATCCGTTAAGCCTGAAGGCTGCCCATCGCTAATATACAGTATTAACAATGTTCAGTGCTTCCTCAGCCTGCATGAGAAAAAGACTGAAGCTAAGGAACAAGAGAAAGTGTGGATGAACAAAGATTAAGTTGTAAATTTATACTGACACCTCAGCTATGGAACATTTTTCCAATAAAACTGAGTTGTCTTCCATGCTTTTACCATTAAAGTATCAATTAAATGCATGTATTTGTATCAGTATTCACAGCACAATACAAGTGTTTTGTTTTGCACCATGTTTCTACTGTTGGTTTTCTTAAAATATTTGTGATTTGTCATTTTGGAGATGTAATTTTAAGTGTGTTTTATGGAGGTTGTTAGATGTGCTAGATTCCTGTATAGCAGGGTGAATTCAAGTGGAGTCAGATAAATAAATGGCATGGGAAATTCCATTCTGCTTCTATGGGTCTTCACAGTACAGGAAATACTTATTTTTGACCATTAGAAATACAGATGCAATTCTGCAAAGTTATGCATTTTTATGTTCAATGAGTTATTTTAAATATTTACCATCTACTTCTTACTCTGAAGCTCACAAACCAGTATACAGCACAATAAGAACCAACAAAATAATACAATTATTTTTGTAAAAAATAATGTTTGCATATTCTATCAAAGTTACCTGTGGCAGGTAACCAAACCAGTTTGGAAAAAATCTAATATTTATACACAAATCAGAATTATGATGGAAAGTATATTTTTGTTTGTTTCCCTGTAGCTACTGACAACTATTCTAGCCATTAACAAGCTTTTAGCAAGATCTAGGGCTGCCAGGAGTCCTTTATTCTAAAGAATGTCCCTTATTTGAAAGTTGGAAAGTTTGTCCCTTCTAGGGCTCACAGGTATCCCTTATTATAAGGGCTGTCACCTATTTGAGGATTGTAAAATATTTCCTCTTATAGAAACTGATTAGTATGTTTTGTTTTTGTTTTTTTGGTGTGGTCCCTTTGTAAAGACAGAAATGCGTGCATCATCATATTTTTGAATGTGAACAGTATGTTAATTTTATAGAGAAAATGTATAGTCAAATCAATACTTTCATTTGGTATATAGGTACAGTACAAATTTGGTACTAACTACTTCTGGATTGTCAACTCTGCGTATCATGAATTTTGATGGTCCCTTACTGCTATTTTGAAAACTTGGCAACACTTGCTGGGTCCTGTTGCCTATTGGTAATACCAATTCCAGTAAAAAGCAATCCTATACTAGCAATTTGCCTCTGCCGATCCAATGAAAGTACTTAGGGATAAGCTGTAGATTTGGTAGTGGGTCTAATAACAAACCATCTCTTCACTGTATTTTTGTATCAGCAAGCTATATGACAAGCCTTCCTCAATCACCAGTAGCCTTCAAATGTGTGGGACCACAAACCCCACATCTAGAAACAAACAGAAGATGAAGAAAATCTAACACAGTGCTTCTTAGGCTATATTATGTGGCGGACTGACTTTTTTTTTTTAAGTGCCAGGAAACAGTACCATATTTGTGTCCATTGCCTACAACTTTCCTGGAAAGTAGTGGTGGACTGGCTGCTGATGGCACATGGATGGGGTACCCCAGATCAGCACTTTGGGCAGCACTCTTCTAACGTATCTGGAAGCCAACAGGTTGGGGAAGGCTAAAGGATAATTTGGCAGATTTTTTTTTTTTCAAATGGAACTTGTTGCTCCAAAGGCAAAACTGTGTGGTATTTGAAGAGGAGGTAGGGAGGGCCTAGAGTTGGATCCAACTTATTCTTTTCTGGTGAAAGTTTCCTGGGTTCTTCACTCTCCCTGGCCCCTTTTTCTTTTCCTCCATGCTTTTTTAAACAAAACAAGGGACTGCCTTGAAAAGAAGGGCAAGAGAGAAAAATCATCCCCCTTCTACAGGCCGTGCTTGAGCCGTGTGACGGTATTGCTTTATTTTGTACTTTTAAAAAACCCAGCAGCCCATATTTGGCCTGGCTGGCTCACAAAGCCCAATGTTACAGGAAGAGCGCTTGCGCCCGCTTGCTGTAATCAGAGAGGTAATTCTGTTTTTCCTGGCAAAGACCTCTGCCGAGACTGCTGTGTGCGATGTATGGAACAGATTCTTTTTTTCGGCGTCCTGCCAAAGTGACCATCTGCTTCCAGTTCTAACCCCCCTTGCTTCCCCCCCCCAATCTGTGGCTGTTCACTGAACTCTGTGTGTGTGTGCGTGCGCGCATGTGCGTGTGTGCGTGTGCACGCACACATGCACATATACGTGCTTGAGGCCTACTTCATTCCTACATCCAGCCCCAGGTTATTCACCGAGATCTAGCCAAGAATGAGGCAGGATGTCCAGGGGATGTCTGACCTGCATCGATCCAAAATGGTCCCTAGATAAGAATCTGGCCCTTTCTTTCCTTGAAAACATATGCTGATCTGGAATCAACCTTTGGTTGTTTCCTGCTAAGGCTCAGAAACATCTGTAAATGGAGAAGGCCGCATGAAGTCTTTCCCAAAGCTGGTTCTCCAAACCTAAGGGTCTCGGCTTTTTCAGCACTGGACTTCCACTGCCATTGCTACGTGAGCTGCTATTCCTTCAAGTGGCCACCTGCTTTTTTTTCTCAGAGCTTCTTCTTTCTTTGACAGAAGGGAACAGGACTCTTGAAGGCTTCTAGAACCAGCACTCCAGGTGGCTTTACTTCCACAAAGGTGTGGACCAAGAGCAGCCCTGGGATGAAGGAGGGTAAGACTGCTGCCTCAGCTGCTGGATTAGGGGCACCATTAAAGGAAGCGTCACAGGAGGCAAAGCAACCTGACCTGACCCAGAGAATTCATGGGCCTCCAAGGAATCCTTCCAAGTGAGCCCCACTGAAATGAACTGGAGCACTTTCCCAGATTTCTCCTATTCATTTTGTTGCATTTTGCAAGACATAAATCTCCTGCAGATTATATTCTGTAATATAATTATTATATTATAATAATTAATTATTAATTAATTATTGACAGGGGAGTGTTAGCAGTAAAAGAGTACAGACCAAATGGACAGTGTTTCCCATCTTTGTCCCTGGCCTGCTCTGCAGGGCTGTTAGGAGATTCAACGCCCTGGACAGTTTAATTCACAGAGGGTATTGCCTGCTTAAATGTCTAAGCTCAAGAAACTCTCTCTTTGGCTTTTATATTTGCTTAACTAAAGTCCTCCATTTTAAATTCTAGTCAACTTTAAAGTTCCTGTTGTTAGCCCCATGTCCTGCTTAAAATTATGCTGACCTTACTTGGCAAATGCCTAGATTCTCAGCGTTGGTTCGCAATGCTCATTGTAACAATATTTCTTACCCCTCACTGCTGAGCGAATGCATGTGTGAATCAAGATTCATTGTTGATT
Organism: Ctenosaura bakeri; assembly: GCA_948474755.1. Lineage (NCBI taxonomy): Eukaryota > Metazoa > Chordata > Lepidosauria > Squamata > Iguanidae > Ctenosaura > Ctenosaura bakeri. The sequence goes on along the minus strand of CAOLHI010008290.1, from coordinate 4,270 downwards.
GTTAACCAGAAGTTACTGTGTTGTCAACCATGTATCAGAATTCTAGTCCTGGGAAAGCGAATATTCTTAATTTTCTTGCACATGCGCTGTGTGCTTTATGAGATCACTGTCATCCCAAAATCTATTGAATCCTTCCCTTCTTTCAATAAGCTATTCTTCCCTTTGCTCATATAAGAGGCAGTTTGGACTGCTTTCTTGCTGAGGGAGGGGAGTCCCTTTGGCCAAAGTTGGGGATCTTTCCAGGCTGATTCAGAGCTCACCCACAGTCGCGTAGACTACCCAAGGTAGTATGTGCGGACCTAATATTTTAGGTCTGGCCCTATGTGTTTTTATTTCTAACAGTTTCTCACGGTTGGATGGGTTGGTGCCGAAGCCATTTTTCTGGGTTGTTGCCCAAAACAGTTTTCAGGGTTGGTGCCCTGACAGTTTTCTCTCATGGATCTCAGGCTTGGTGCCTGAACTATTTTTGGGTTGTTGTCCAACAGTTCTCAGGGTTGGTGTCCTGGTCATTTTCTGGGTTGTTGTCCAGTCTTCAGGGTTGGTGCCCTGACAGTGTTAAGCGTTGGTGCACTAACATTTTCTCCAGAGTTTATTGCCAACAGGAGCAAGGTGGGTTTTCTGCCTCATGCACCACAATGTCTCTCCTAGGTTTGGTGCTCAGGGTTTATTTCCGGGGGGAGGGCAAATTTGAGCTGCTGCCCCTTTTATTCCTCCTCAGCATGGAGGAATACATCTATCCCTCCATCATCAAAAAACCTGAACCAGACAGTTTTGCTTTGTTTCTGCATTCGTAGAGTAAAATGGGCACACGGCCTGGATGCTGCTTCCCTGCTTCCATCTGCCCACCCGGTGATAGAGAAAAGCTGTCCCATGCCTTAGCGGTGAAAAACACCCCCCAATTCTGCCCAGACGCAAGCTCTTCCTATTGTAACAACTTTTACCAGATGTATAAATTCACCCTCAAAATCACAGGGGCCTTTTCATTTTCATAATGGTGGCAGTAACAGGTAAAACAATCAGCAGTCTCGTTTATTAGCGATTCATTAGCAGAAATTGTGTCCGGCTACGAGGGCAGCTAATGACTGAACAATCGTGATGGGCCATATGTTTGGCATGAGATTTATTATTAAAGAGCTTCCAACAGGGACAGATTCCGACTGCAGAACAGTGTAAGCCAGTGGTGTAAATAGTTCAGCATGGAGTCTACTTTTGTGCTTGTGCATATGTAGGGGACCCTGAATGGCAGCGCTACTGTGAACAGAAAAGCCAGGAATATGGGTGCAGGTCCTGTCTGCGCTCTACCAGTTTGCAACCCTCTGTTACCAACAGCATGGTGGAAGCAGGGATTAGCAAAGACAGTGTGACATCATCATCATCATCATCATGTGCCATCATTACCACCCTCCAGCTTCCCTGCCTTCACTTAGGTTAGCTGCAATCTTGGGGCAGGAGTGGGGGAGACTGGATTTTCCCAGCAACAAGGCATTATTATGTTTTGTTACCATTGTTGGAATCTAGAATATTTCGAGGTTGGTCTTTGAGTGGGCAATTGAGAACCATTAGCATTACAAAAGACCTGTTCTTCTGGGGATGAAAACTGCTAGAACGTGGTTATAGCTATGTCTTGACACAGCTGACTACCTTTTTGGATTCTCTTTGGGGGCATGACAATAGGAGATTCTCACAATAGCTCTGGCATCTCTAAATTTACCACCACAGCTCTGCCTTTCTCCACTTACTCCTGAGTTCTAGAACAGATTCAGATACTATGAGATAAACTCCAGAAGGAGATACATATGCATCTCTAGTATATGCATTTTTACTGGAATGTCTAAAGGAGAACTCATGCAAGAAGAGAACAGTGCAAACTATAGGCACCTTGAGGACTGAAGCATTTCCAGTTCCTCTTCAAACATTAAGGTGAAGATAACGTGATGAAGATAGGGTTGCACAGTCAGTACTGTAAGCTAATCTTGTGATAAAAGCAAAATCTGTACTGAACATTTATTAGAAAAGGAATTAAAAACAACCCTGATGATATCCTAATCCCCTTATACAAATCTATGGGGCAAAGATACTTGAAATATGTACAGCACAGGCCAACACACTCGCAAGGATCATGTAGAGCCTTTTTCTGCACCTCTTCCAGTGGGTCTCTTTCACACTACATAATTATAGCACTTAGATACCACATTAAATGCCATTGCTCCATTTTGAGGTGAGGAAATTGACATTCTTAGACAGAGATTTCCTCTAGTACCTTACCAAATTACAAATGCCAGGATTGAGGTAGGATATAGCCATGTCATTTAAAGTGAAATCACAATGTTGTAAATCTGAAAGCCCCAGATTGTGTTCCTCCCAGTAAAACTCAACTGTTGTTTCCAGGACACAGATTCAACAAAGATCAAGTGAAGGAACGCAAGCACTAAGACATAATTATTCTAATACTTGACTAGTTTAATATTGCTAAACAACGTTAGCATTTTAACTATAACTCCTGAATAACAATAAAGAAAGCTCTGTGGAAATTGCTGAAAATTAATTTCTGTAATGTTGTACAAGTCTAGTTGTGACACCTGGGCCATTTCTGCACTAGACTGTTATAGTGCGATTATTCCACTTTCAACATCCTATGGAATCCTGGGGTTTGCAGTTTAGGGAGAGGCGGGCCGGAAATGGCCCTGATTAATGGAAGGGGGAGAGGGAAGAATGCAAGGAGAGCAGAGGGAGGGAAACACCAGATATTTCAAGAATTTAGAGGCAGACCTGAGAATCTGTAGACCAAATTGAAAAATAAAAAGAACTTGAAAATCTCAATACTTACAGAGACTAGGGCCATTTCCACACTAGATTGTTATAGTGCTATTATTCCACTTTTAAACCTTTTAGGCCCCTCCCTAAACTGCAAACCCCAGGATTCCATAGGATGTTGAAAGTGGAATAATAGCACTGTAACAGTCTAGTGAGGAAATGGCCTAGGCTTCTGGAGACTAGGTTTCAAATCTGTCTCAGACACTGTGTGACCTCAGACAAGTCACATTCTCTCAGCCTCAGAGACAGGCAAAGACAACAAATCTTGCCAAGAAAACCCCCATCACAGGATCACCTTAGAGTAGCCATAATCAGTTTTCAAAGGTGAGAGACATGATGGCTAGAAAGGACCTGCCTCTGTCAGTGGCACTTTGTTGTTCTGTGCCTGCAAGTCACTTCTGAATTATGGCAACCCGTAAGTGAACCTATCACAGGGTTTTTACAGTAAGATTTGTGCAGAGGAGATTTGCCTTTGCCTTCCTCTCAGGGTGAAAAAATGTGACTTGCCTAAGGTCACCCAGTGTCTGAGTGAGGATTTGAATCCTAGTCTCCAGAAGCCATAAATAGATAGATAGATAGATAGATAGATAGATAGATAGATAGATAGATAGATAGATAGATAGTATTAAAATAAACATTTGAAATAGATATTTATTTTTTATTTAAATTAATATTTAAATAGATATTTTAATTCTAAATTTAAATATTTAAATTGTGAGTTAAATCTTGGGGGACCTTGGCAACAAATGATATTTACAAGGGGTCCCTGGTAAACTGCTTTATTGTTTCCTCAGGCAATATTTAAATACCTCCACTGGTGCCTCCAGTATTGCCTAGCTCTGTAGCAGTTAAGCCTTTGGAAGATCAGCTTCTCTTAAGAGGGAGAGAATGGGAGAAAGGGATGGGGCCGAGGGAATGTGGCTATGATAACATTTACAGATGCAGGATGGAATATATAACAGCTCTCTTAAACCGTGCTGATCTTGGAAGTATTGGCCTGGCTCCTCAGATAAGGCAACCAGCAAAACCAGACCCAACCTGACTTTTTTAACACCTACCTGCAGTCCAGAACATGACTTCACAGAAGGCTGTTCTGTATTCCATCCGCTCATGAGGTGCCAGCTCTGGGTGGCTTAGTGGAACTAACTGATGTCTGCTCTGCATCTTTTGGGAACTACTGCCATTAACCTTAAAAAAATGATGGATTCACTTGTGGTTCGCAATGAACAACGAACATCTCTTAGTGAATACAAGTGTTAGAAATGACCCTTCTATGAAATGAGAGCCCGCTGGCAGCTCTATTAAACCCCACCAAATTAATGAAAAGAGAAAGGGACTGGGCTTGCTCCAATACAATATTATTAATTTTTTCTGTGTAAATTTAGACATCCAGATGCAGATCTGTGATTCTTTCCAAGGTCTACATCACCAGCACACCCTCTAGAATTTCCAGGAA
>CAOLHI010008282.1:0-17259 GCA_948474755.1 Ctenosaura bakeri | reverse complement strand
AATGTATTTTTTTTAAAATTGGAATAATTATTTTTTTAAACTGGATTTTTTGAGAGGCATAGTAGAGTTTTGGGAGGAATTATAAGGGTCTCAAAAGCCACATTGGAACATCCCGCAGGTGTCCCAAAAGCTGTATAATTTGCAACCTGGGCTACTGCATGGCTGGATTTCGCCCAGACTTGCCCACTTCTCCCCAGTGCAGTGGAAGTAGTAGTGGAGCTGTGAGCTGTAAAAGAGGTTAGACAAAACAGATAGCGCTTCCCCAGCTTTTCCACAGTCGACTCTGCAGTGATGTATTTAAGTCTTTTACCTCAAGTCTCAAGTCCTTGCAAGATACTTTCAAGTTCAATCTCAAGCCTCGGAGCCAATTTTATACCCCAATCTATATCCCAGAATTTCCGGACAGAGTCAAATAAAGTCAGTTTTAACAATTTAAGCAGAGTTGTGGTTATTATAATAACCATTAGGCTAAAATAATGATTGTTCTTCTAGGTTATATTAGTTATAGATAAACTCGAAATTATCTAATGATTCATCCATTTCATTTATATTTTCTTTGGGGGTATAATTGTGTATTGAATAATACTGTAATGCTCCAGTTACACTGTTCGTTGATAATCTATTATGGAATGTATGGCAACATATAAACAAACAAACAATTTAAGCAGAGTTGGCCCTTCACATCTGTGATTTTGCCATCTGCAGCTTTGGAAGTGGGGAATAGGATCCTTCTTCTTCCCCTTTCCCGAAGCTGGAGGCTTTTTCAGAATAAGATATTTCTTACTCCCCATTACTGAAGCTTCAAAAGCTTTAGAAGGAAGGATCCTTCCTCCTCAAGCCCATGGCCTCACGTTTGCTGTTCCCCTCTGAGAAATGTGCCCTGCGCTCTGGGGACAAGTCTTTTGCTCTTAGGAAAAGTTTTAGAAAGCCCCTCCAATATGCTGGCAGTCACCACAACGTCTCCGCCTCTGCCTTACCGCAGCACAGCCGGGTATTTTCTCAGGCTGTGCGGGGGAGGAAGCGCAAGGGCCATGGCTCCGGAGCTCCACACAGACATTAAATGCATGCAGGACCCCAGAGAGATACGCAATCACACGATTTTCTGCTAAAAGCCGAAAATGATATAGTGCACAACCAGCACCTGCCGGCCCCGGCAGCATCACGCTATTGCGACCAGTAGGCAAAAAGTGTGAACCTAATATTTAAGGTCTGGCTCCACATTTCTTTGAAGGGGAGGGGTTCAGGGATAACCCTAACACTGTACAAAAATATAGGAAAATAATCAATATTAAAAGAAAAGAGGATATTTACATATTTACAGTGCTAGATGCACTCTGATATGAGACGTTATGTTTTACTGCTGTTCATCACTAGAGAAGAAAACACTGGCCTTTTAGGGATTTTTAAAAACTTGATCTTTCCCTTTTAGATATCATTCAGACGGCATTACCAATTACCCATCCTGTTACCCAGAATTCAGCAGGTACCTGTGCACATCTCTGTACTTCCCCTTGAATACAGTTATTTCTTTACCTCTCTTCATAACTGTCAGAGATGGTTGGACCAAACCTCTAGAAAATACTTTGTGAAGTAAATGTCGTGTTGCTTTAATTGCTTTAGCTGTTAAGTGTACCTGTAGAAAGGAATGTGACTCAACCAAGTTTGTGCTGAGTTATGCTGAGGAGCACCAGGTGCAGACAATACAAGGGTTGGCCAGGATTGGCTAGGTGTCTGTATAAAGGTAGCACAATCTCAGCCAACACTGCACACATTGCCTGATGTGTGTTTGCTGGTGGCTTTGCTGGAAAGAGCAATCTAGATATGCTGGATTGCCATCTGGACTTTGTAAATATTGTATATATGTTGTAACAAAGAATAAAGAGCCTTCATATTGGAAGATTACAACTTGGAGTGGGTGAGTGTCACTGGCTTAGTGCATGTGCTGCTAATGGTGTTCTCTGCTGCTAGGCATGCTTCCATAGCTGTGTGTAGCTATCTCTGCTAATCTATAAGGAGTTTTTCCTTGACTGGTTATTTTTGCTTTTTCCCCCCTTTTCTTTTTTGGGGCAATAACTCAGTATTGTGGTCTTCAACTCACATTTCAGAAAAGACATCTTTTATTTTTCTGACAGAAGTGAATTAGCAACAATAAACTCCAAATTAAGCAACAGTGGTCCATCTGGATGCACAGATTCTGTATTTGGACAACCATGGCTTGAAAATATTTTTTAAAAATACAAAAAGCAAAGCTTTTGAATTGTTCACCATTTTACTATACCACTGTATACAATGGGACTTAAAACGTCTGCAGATTTGGGTACTCACGGGAGATCTTGGAACCAAACCCCTATGGATACTGAAGGTTCACTGTATTCCTTAAAAATATTAGTTAGATAATTAATTATCTATGAGAAATCAGGTGAGTTATCTTGACAGTGATAATGTATCACCCTACCTGTTCTAAAGCAATTCCTTCCAGATATTCTAATTTTATATATTTTTTTCCTTTAGTAATTTTTTTTCAAAAGACAAAGTATGGTTATATCTCCTAACGTAGCTGTTTCTTTAAATATTTTCCTCCCAAATGGGTTCTTCGATGACACATAAGACTTTAATTTCTCCTGAATTTCTTTTCATATTCAACTTAAATGGCTTCTCTCTGTTGTGATCTCTTTGCTGGGGCATGAAATCTGAGCTTCGAATGAAGGTCCTTCCACATTCCTGAGAATTTAAAACATTTCTCATTGTGTGGTTTGTTTCCTGATAAGTGAAATATAGCTTCCTGCTTAAGCTATTTCGGTGCCACCAGTGTAGGTCCAGGTTCTCTCCCATGTGAATCTTTGTGTGCACCATAAGGTATGAGAATGGGGCCCCATTCCACACATCTAAATGCTTTCTGCCCTCCACAAATTCTTTTTTATGATTCGAGGCGCCTTCTCACGCCAAACGTTTTAATGGCTTCTCCTCGGTGTGCGTGGCTTGATGACGTGTGAGGTGAGTCTTCCGGCTGAAACTTTTCTCACAATTTGAGCATTTAAATGGTTTCTCCCCTGTGTGAATTGCCTGATGACACATGAGGCTTATTTTCTGATTAAAACTTCTGCCACACTCTGAGCATTTAAAGGGTCTCTCCTCAGCATGGGTGACTTGATGACGGGTGAGGTGTGACTTCTGTCTGAAGTTCTTTCCACACTCCAAGCATTTAAATGGCTTTTCCCCTGTGTGAGTTGCTTGATGATGATTGAGGCTGATCTTCCGACTGAAAATCTTTCCACACTCCAGGCATTTGAATGGTTTCTCTCCTGTGTGAACTGTTTGATGGTTAGCAAGATGGGACTTCTGACTGAAACTGTTTCCACACTCCACGCATTTAAATGGTTTCTCCCCTGTATGGATTCTTTGGTGAGACACAAGGTTTGTGCTCACACTGAAGCTTTTTCCGCACTCCAAACATGGAAACGGTTTCTCTCCTCCATGAATGAACCGGTGGGACACAAGAAGGGACATCCGACTAAAACTTTTTCCACACTCCATGCATTTATACGGTTTCTCTCCTGTGTGAATTGCTTGATGACGAGCGAGGTGTGTATTCCAGCTGAAGCTCTTTCCACACTCCAAGCACTTAAACGGTTTTTCCTCTGTGTGGATTCTTTGGTGTGACACCAGAGTCGAGCTCACGCTGAAGCTCTTTCCACATTCCAAGCAGGTAAATGGTTTCTCTCCAGTGTGCATCCGTTGGTGCAACATAAAATGCGACAGCCAGCTGAAGCTCAGTTCACACTCCGAGCACTTAAACTGTTTCTCTCCCGTGTGAACTTTTTGGTGGGAGATCAGGCATTTCCAAAAACTGAAAGTCTTTCCACATTCACCACACTTGAAAGATTTCTCCCCTCTGTGAGTTCTCCTATGAAGACTGAGGCTTGGTTTGCAACTAAAGCTTCTCCCACACGCAAGACAAAGATATTTATTCCTTTGTCTTCCTTTGCCTGTCACATGTGGGTCTCCCCCAGTCTCACTCTCTTCCCCATCACCACCTGGAAAGGAAAGAAAGGATCAGTGAGAGCCCAAGAGTTAATGTGAGTGGTGCAAATTGTTGTTTCCTAACCAACTTGAAGAGAGTCAGTGTGACGTTAATAAAGAATGGCAAATTGTTCTGGACATGGGTTGGGTGTTGACAGGAAACAATTCTTAATTCATGGTAGCATGTGTAGCTAGGAGGAGAAAATCAGGGGAATATCATGGAACATGTAAAGTTGGGTTGAAAAGCAGGTACTATCTTGTATGTTAATAAATGTAATGCGATGCACAATGTTAATATGTCAATGAAATAACAGTTAATGAAATCCAGAGAGGAGTGGAAGACAGCTGTAATAATTTGGTAAAATGTACAATGAGAAATGTTTGTTTTATATGATGGAATTACAATAAAATTAATTAAAAAAAGAGTCAGTGTGAGGTAGTAGTTTGAATCTTGGATTACAAATCTGTGAAACCAGGGTTCAAATACAGTGGGCTTTCCACATTTTGCTAGCGTTAGGGGCTCAGGACCCCTGCAGAAGTCGAAAAATCATAAATATCAAAATGTGTGTATGTGTGCTGTGGTCCAGGGTCATAGTCCAACGTTCATGATACTACACCATATTGGCTCTCTCACACACAGACACACACATGTATAATTGGCCTTTCGTATTTGCTAGGGTTAGGAGTGCAGGGCACTTGCAAAGTGGAAAAATATCAAATATCAAAATGCATGTGTCTGTCTGTCTGTTTGTCTGTGGGAAGGGGGCTGAGTCATGGTGGGAAGAAGGGGCACTCAGGGACCCAACTAGGTCAGGGAAAGGAGAGGGAGTGGCATTGTGGCCCTTTATTTCCTCTCTCTCGCTCATCAAACTTCAGGAAAAGAGACTCTGTCTAAACACTAGGAACAGCTTCCTGATGGTAAGAGGATTTGACAATAGAATACACTGCCTGGGAGTGTGGCGGAGTCTCCTCCCTTGGAGGTTTTAAAGAGAGGCTGGATGGGGAATGTTTTGATGGTATATTCCTGCTGGCAGAATGGGGCTGGACAGGACGGCCCTTGGGGTCTCTTCCAGCAATATGATTCTAGGATTCCATGGTGTCTTTCCATGGGTGTGTGTGGGGCCATCAGGAGAGGGCTTGCGGTGCTGCGAAGCTGGCTGCAACCCATCTTTAGCTGGCCAAGCAGCGGCTGGTGGAGGAGAAGGAAGACCAGAGGCAAGTTTGATCAGAATCACTGAGAGGGAAGTTTCATCTGGAAAAAAAGTACCTGAGGGAGGGGGCCAAAGGTTAGAGAAACTCGCAGATAGTCCAATCCATGAAAGTGAAACCCACAAATGTGGAGGGCCGACTGTACACAGACACACACACACACACACACACACACAGAGCGTGCTCAGCCTGCCGGATTTCCTGAAGAGGCTACATTTTTTTAAAACAAAGTGAATTTAAACAGATTTAAGAAAGTGGGAGCCTTACTCAAAGAGGCGACCATCCAGAAATTCTCCTCCATCACCTCCCAATAAAGGGCCCTTTGGTCCGGATCCAGCAGGGCCCACTCTTCCTCTGAGAAATAAAGGGCCACCTCCTCAAAGGCCACCTGCAGAAAGAAGACGGGGTTCAGGAGAAGAAAATGCAAAGACCAACCAGAAAAGGAAGCCAGGGTCGCTCACCTGGATCAGAATCTTTAAATAAGACATTCACAATGGGCAACTTTGATGCCATAAAAAGAAAAGAGCATGAGATGCTGGTAGGGCAGGGCTGAGAACAGGGCAACCCACAGGCTGCATGTGGGCCTCAGACTCCACTTTTGTAGCCCCCAAAGCACCCCACCACTTACCTCAAAGCCCCCAACTCATCCATCTTTTAAAAAATAGCTTTTATTAAGATACCCTTTTTCAAAAAGTACATTAAGAATTACAGAGATTAGGAAAAATAAAAAAAACTGAAATATAGTAAATCTAAAAGAAAAGTGGAGAGTCAAAAAGAAAGAAAAGAAAAATAGTGGTCTCCAAACTTCTTTTTGACAGCTATGTATGCATTTAATTATCCATACCTCGCTCTCCAAGATAACAATATATTCCCTTTTTTCGATAGCCTGTTCTTTCTAATCATCAAACCCAAAGGTTGCCAACCCATCAATTAAAAATTAGAAACTTTCTCAGTACAATTTTGGGACAATTTTGGCCCCACTATCACATGTAAAACCTTCAGAATGCACGAAAACATGTGAAAATACAACCCCCTCATTCTCATAAGCACTTCAAAACCCCATACCACTCCCAAATACTTGAGTTTTCCTCTGCCATCTTTCTTAAAATGGTGATAGGAAACCTCCCTATGTCACTTCCTGTCGCCATTTTGAGAGGGACTGCAGAGGAAAATAAAGGTGTTTGGACTTGGTCCGTGGCAGTGGGGAAGGAATTGGTCTCTGGCCCCCATAGAATTGCCCACCCCTGTTTTGGGCCAAGGGAGGCATGGAGGACAGTAGCCAGCCTGCTTCCTTTTTGGCTCTTCAGCGATTATCCTCCCTTACCTGAACCGATCTCACAGAAGATGTTCTCAGGGCATCAAAACGAAGGACTGGTCCACTTGGTCTGTCTCCATCTGCCATCTCCTGCAAGGGACACCACAGGCAAAAGGGAGATGTGACGGAGCCCAGGGAGTGTGGTTAGCTGGAGAAGCAAGCCGGCCTTAGCAACAGGTTGCCAAGGGACCCAAAGGGCGCTGAGCTTTCTGGGGAGGAGTTCCATGGAAGGGAATGACTTGCATTTGTGAGGCAGATTCCTGTGTTCCAGGGAAAGAAGGAGGAAGGGTTTGGCTGGATAAGAGTTTTGTTTTCTTAGAGGCCTAGTGAGAGGCAGAGGAGAGACCAAATCACTTCTGAGTGGGATAGAAAGTGAGACCCTGACTTAGGGATCAGGACTTTGAGCAGGAGAAGCCAAAGGTCTAGTGCAGTGGTTCTCAACCTTCCTAATACTGCGACCCTTTAATACAGTTCCTCATGTTGTGGTGACCCCCGACCATAAAATTATTTTCGTTGCTACTTCATAACTGTAATTTTGCTACTGTTATGAATCGTAATCTAAATATCTGATATTTAGTCCACCATAAATGATATAAAGTTTGAAGATTTGGTTTCACTGCATTCAGACTGAATTAAATCCCAAAATAAATCTGGCATGGGAATAACACTAGATTTTGTAGGCTTATGCCTTACAATTGATGCAACATTCTTGTTTTTATCAGTATCTGAAGTGGCACTCTCCAGACTGTCCACTCCCAGAGTTACCAACATCTTTTCCAGCAAATTTTTAAAAGAATCTGAGGAAAATAATCTCACTTTATTATCATCTTCTGCATTCTCCTCCTCGGAAATAGAACCATCTGATTTAGAGTCATTATCCCCATGAGTATCTGCCAAATCTGGTTCCTCACCCCTTTCAGATTCAGTGTGGATTTGTTCAGAGTGTGACAAAGCAGATTCCTCAACTCTAGTCCCTTTGGACCTACAGGTAGACTTTTTTTGGTAAACACACACCAGCATCGTTTGATTCAGCTTGAATCACTTTTGTATCATCAGGAAAATCACGTGAAAATGAAGGATTCATTGAACTAGTTTGTTGACTGCTTAATAATGACATTACATTCAAATTCAATGACTTGTCCAACTTGCAATACATTTTTTAAACTGGTTATGTATTTTGTGAAATCGTTTCACTCATATTGTTTGCCTATTAACAGGCGCCTCCATTTCTTCAGCCATCCTTTGTCTTATCCCCTCCCTACTACCCTCAGACACATTCCCCTGGGAAGACATGGAGGACGCAGGAGGTTCAAATCATACTTCTTTACGTTCCACAGGCATTGCAGTTTGACTCCTAGTGAATAACGACACCAAACACAATGCTAAATCGCCCTGCGCTCCTGTATTCGCTGAGACAGAAGGGCCAGGAACTGCCGACTGAGAGGCGGCCATTTCCCCTGGCAGAGGCTGCTCGCGTGCTTGAGTGTGATGGGTTGTGTTGCTGGCAAGCTGTGATTGGTCAGGAGAGCCCTTTCCTCTCATAGCCCTCTCCTTTGCTTTCTGAACATGGCCTCTTTTCAAAATGGCCGCCGGAAGTCAAAGGAGCGGTTGGGAGCCCTTCCCCGCCCTTAACAGACTTAACTGCCTTACCAGGTAATTTTCCTTTCCCCTTCTTTTTAATTCTTGCCTTCTCAGACTTCCTTATACTAGATGTTTTTAGCTTTGTTTGAGCCTCGGAGTGGCTGGTCGGAGACGGCCCTTCCGACTCACTCTCACTCGAGGCCAAGAAAATCTTCTTTAGTGAGGTACTTCAAAGGGGGCCAGAGGAGGAGAGCGCGTGGCTCGCGCTTGCACACCACCACTGAGGAGGGAATGGAGCCTAAGACCATCAGAAATACGTATTTTCCAATGGTCTTAGGCGACCCCTGTGAAAGGGTCGTTCGACCCCCAAAGGGGTTGCAACCCACAGGTTGAGAACCGCTGGTCTAGTGGGTATGAACACTTTTTACCTGAACACTGGGTTGAGCAGAGCACTGTGGTTAGACATTTTTGGAAGTTCTATTTTGCCTGTATATACTAACAAGAGTATTTACCTGGTGTTTTATTTTCTCATAGGTAATACTTGTTAGAAAGGTTTGAGATCCTGAATTCCTCAAACTGTCTTGTCCTGTACCTGTAACTTTTCCCCGTATTCCTCAATCGAATCTGTATTCAGAGTTATTAATATACAGAGGTTGGGTTCCTGAGGGAATACACTGCCCTCCTCCTTCCGGCTAGGCCTCGTCTCCATAGCAACCGGCCTATTTGAGGCAGGCACAGTTGACCGAGGCCCAAGAGCTCTCTGGCTGAGAATTCTAAAGGCCCCTCCCTAAACTGCAAACCCCAGGATTCCATACAATCTTCTTAGGCAGCCAATCATATGGGGTCTTTGCCTGACACAGCCAATCATATGAGGTCTTTGCCTGATGCAGACAAACCAATTCTGACTTTTAAAATTGGATAATACCCAATACCTTTCCCCTGTTTGTTCTTTTAAGAAAGATTGGAGTCTATTTTTATAACTTCTGACTCCACAGAGTACAGTTCTATTTTTGATAGAAACACATTACCACTGGTTATCAAACCCTTTAGAATAAGACCGAAGAGGCTTCTCGCTTACTCACTAAGGTGGTGGGTTTGCAAGTGGAAAACGAGGGTTGGATAAAGGGTGTGGCAGGGTGCTGTAGGCAGCTACCATCTCCAGTCTGGAAGAAGGAAAAGCAGGCCCCCCCCCCCCCCGGGTCCTTTATCGCTCCCTCTGTTTCCGATTCAAGTCTTTCCAGACTCATTCAAATGTCAGCAAAGGCCCCTTGGCTTAGGGTTGCCCAAGTGGACTGAAACCCTTACGTTCACAGTAGCCTTCTTTGTGGGCATGTTTGACAAGAGGAAGATAAAGAGAGAGAGAGACTCCGCCAGGCCACAGAAGATGTGCAGGGCACAGGGGATCCCAACTTGCCCATTTCTTGACAACCCCCGGGGAACCCTGCCTCCTACCTGGTCTAGTCTCCCAAAAGTGCTTCCTAGAGCATCACAGTTGAGAGATAAGCTTGTCCAAACTGGCCGTGTCCGTGTTCCATCTTTTCCTGCAAACAGAACAAAAGATAAACAGGAGAGTGAAGACTCACCCAGTAATGTTTCTTACTGAGTGAGACTGTGAGCCATTTTGGATCCTGTTTTTAAACCAGATTATTTTAGTGGGTTTTGACTCCACTTCCACTCCTCCATCCTTGCTGAATTATTTTTCTCTTGCTGATCTTGTCCCCTTTCCTCATTCCTTGTTGGCTTGATCACAGCACATATGAAAGGGATCAAGGAATCTTAATAGATCCCAAGCTGAACAAGAGTCAGCAGTGTGGTGCAGCAGCTAAAAAAGCCAATGCAATTATGGGCTGAGGCAAGAGGAGTATGGTCTCAAGATCAAGGAAAGTAATAGTACCATTCTATTCAGGACGGGCGGGAACTGCAGGTGGACTCTGGGTATGGCTGATGGCCAGGATACAACCTGATCCTTCTCCTCATTTAGTGTAACTTGTACATTAGTCCCCTCTTTTCCACAACGGATATGTTCCAAGATGCCCCATGGATGCCTGAATCCTCCATAGGACTGAACCTAATAGTACAGACAGTATGAAGCCTCTCTGTGATCCCTCTGAAGCTGGAGGGTACTTCCAATGATGCCACTGCTGCTTCTGGTGTTGGGGGGGGCAGCGAAGTTGGGGAGCAGCCAAGCAGGCAAGAGGCAGGTGGTAGGACCCGGAGTAGGATGGGGGGTGCCATCGCCTGAACCTTGGGGGATGGACTGGGGCAAAAGGCAGGAGAGAGGCAGGTGAGTCTGTGAGAGAAGAGGCTGACCACAGGTACCTAAAACTACAGAAGAAGTTGCAAAGCTCATTTATTCTGCTATCAAAACTCATAAGGCAATATTACAAATGATAAGGCAATTGGAAGTAGATCAAAACTAACATGGATAATATGGTTGTTTGTTTGTTTTTGGAGAGGGTTAAAGTAAATGGAAAAGTGCTCTGTTGTTAAAATGATACTAATAATTTTAATACAATTAAGTACAATTATAATTTTAACACAACTTTTAATATATTTTAATAACTACATATTACTGTATATACACCATATATAGTATATTTATTGTCTTGTATTCTATGTATTGTATATGTATAGTATTATACTGCATATTTATATGCTGTTTTAGATATTGCCATGTTTAACTTTTACTGCCTCATGGTCTGTTGACTGTAATAAAGGTACTGGATGGATTGGAACTGCAGAAAGCAAAATTATGGATAAGGGGAGACTTCTGTACAAAGTGAGAGAGACAGTGTGGTGTAGTGGATACTGGATTACGACCCTGAAGACCAGACCCTCCTTAGCCATGAAAACCCACTGGATTACTTTTGGCACATCGCACACTCTCAGCCCCAGAAACCCCACAATAAGCTTCCCACAGAGTCCTCATAAGTCAGAAACGACCTGACACACCACAACCACGACAACAAATGCACATGCAGAAGGAAAGAAGGAATAATAAAACCATACCATAATACTATAAAAACTCTACCATGCAATTGTAAAACAAATTATCCAGATAGAATACAAAAAAATACAATAAAATATCAAATAAACTAACATATACATGTAGTCAAAATATACAAGACTCTGTCCCGCTATGGGGACGAGATGGCAACGGTCCACGGGTTCTGCTTTCACGCGACGTCATCGCAGTCCCACTGCCATCCCATCTTCACCCATTGTGATCCCAACATATTTGCTTAACAGAATAAATCCATTAAGTGCCTGTGATCGCATAACACTCTCGTCCTTTCCCCCACGCAGAAGGGCAGGAAGTGCAATGGAGGTGCTTCCTTCCCCACCAGAGCATAGGAAAGAGCCCAGCGGCGCTGTGGGAGGCAGGTGCGGTGTCGCTCGCACTGTCTTCCGCAAGGAGCAAGCTGAGTGCGGAGGGGGGCATTTCTATTGCGCTCCCTTCCCGGCAAAGACGCTGCCGGAATTGTGATGGGAGGACAACGGGATCCAGTAAGGTGCAGAAATGGCCTTTAGAATACAATATAGACAATATACAACACAACACATAACAGAAATGGACAAGACTCATCCCCAGGAAACTCTGTGATAGATTCCCTTTAGGGTTGCTGTAAGTCACAAATGACCTGAAGGCACACAACAACTGTACAAATCTGTTTTCAAAGTAGTGTGTATGTCTAATTCAGGGATGGACAACCGTGAAAGGCAGGGGAGGGGAATCATTCCCCCCCAGAGACCAGGGAGGATGGCATTTTCCCACCACAATAAGCATACCCACCCACCCAAATATAAAACTCCCCCCTTCACAAAATGCAATGCCCCCAAAGGTGTAGGGGGCATTTTTACCACATTTTAGGCCTTTCTGGATCATTTTAAGCTCCGGGAGGCCTTGCTTTATTCCTGTTCTCAAGAAAAGGTCTCTCCTGGCCCAAAAACGTGCCAAAAAAAGGGGGAGAAAGGTTTTTTTTTACCATGGAGAGGATGATTGCAGCCTGTGCCCACCCCTGAACTAATTGTTAAAAGTGCTGCAACTCATACAGCCCACATGTTTTAGGTTGACTCAAGATGAGTGGCCAAGCGGTAAAGTCCTTCCCCGATCCTCACCGACTGAGGGGAATGCTCTGCCTCCGTCCTTTACGATCTCCTTGGACTGCAGCCGCTGACCAGAGTTAAGAAGCTTCTCTACCTCAGCGGTTTCTTCTGCAAGTGAACCCTGCCCAGGAGAAAGCAACAAGGGTCATAAAGAAGGGAAAAAATGAGGAAAAAAAACAAAAGCGGTGTGTCTTCCATAGATGACCGAGGAAGCCAGACTGTTGCACACACAAAGATGAAAGAACTCAATAGTATCGATTAAGAAGGAATGGTTGTCAGAATTGTGACTGATCTACCAGAAATGGCCAAATTATCTCTTTTGATTTGAGAAAAATGTTCAAGACATTTCTAAAAGTTCAGAAATCGCTGAAGATATTTTGCAGGGGGGAAAAAAGAAAACGATTTATTAACTTTGAGTTTTGACATGATGATAGCTATGTTTAAAAATCAGCAGGGAGGGCATACAGAGAATGGACCAAGCCTGCTTTCTGCTGCTCCAGAAACTAGGACATGGAGCAATGGCTCCAAACTTCACGAAAAGAGATTCCATCCAAACTTTAGGAAGAAATTCCTGGAGGTAAGAGCAGTTTGACATTGAAATACGCTGCCTCGGAGTGTGGCTCTGTGCCTCTGCTTAAAAATCTCCAAAGGAGGAAACTCCACAACACTCCAAGTAGTGTTTAAATACTTGAAGGGATGTCATATGGAAGATATGGAGAATGGACCAAGCTTGTTTTCCGCTGCTCTAGAGCCTAGGATACAGAGCAATGGCCTCAAACTACAGGAAACAAGACTCCACCTAAACACTAAGGAGAACTTCCTGATGACAAGAGTAGTTTGACAGCGGAATGCCTTGTTTCAGAGTGTGGTGGAGAATACAGTTGCCCCCTCCCCACATTTGTGGGTGTCACTTTCATGGATTTATTTGCAAATTGTTCCAACCCCTGCTTCCCCACTTCACGCACTTCCTTTCCAGGGGAATCTTTCCTCTCGACGGCTCAGATCAGGCTGCCCCTTCCCACACACACACACACGCTTTGATATTTGTGGTTTTTCCACTTTTGCAGAGGCCCTGATATTCTAACCCTAGCAAATGTGAAGGGCCAACTACACATTTCTTCAGTGTACTTTTGGAGACACTTCCCTTATTTCCTTAGACTTTCATATGAAGCGCAGGTATCATGTAACAGCCCTTGGGCTACACTCCCACCAAAGCCTCAACCCCAAATCTGGGTCCCACTTTCCCACCAGATTCTAAGATGGCTTAATGACTCTTCTGCCTCTCACGAGCCTTCCACTCAGAATTCACCCTTCCCAGGACAGTTGCGTCCTCTGATTGCTAAGAGAGTCCACTCTCTAGCTCTCTTTGGTTAGAATCTCATTGAAGGACCAAATTCTAAGCGGTACATGCCTCTATATAACTTTTTTCCTTGGCCATAAGCCTCTCTCACAGCCCACTGGGCTAAATTTCTCTCCCGAGTGGCTATTCTAGTTGCCTAGCGACCTGCTTCCTGCCTGCCCTCGCCCTTCAGATAGCCGCACCCCCAGAACTCTCATCACAATGCATGCACAAGGCATGCCCTGCTTAGATGATTGCCATTCAAAAACTAGGCAGATCTTGGAGACTGTAAGAATATCCTTCATCAACATTCTCAGGCGTGTCGATCGGCCAGGAGAAAATGTTCTCACCTGGTTCCCGTCCTGCTTCTCCTCCTCTGCCTGGCTCAAAAGGAACCCTTCCGCCAGGGCCACTGCCTGGGAACAGCTCTCTGGCCCACATTCCCTGACCCAGCTCTCCATCTCTCGGGGAAGGACAGCCAGGAACTGCTCCAGCACCACCAGGTCCAGCATCTGAGCCTTGGTGTGTCGCTCCGGCTTCAGCCACTGACGGCAGAGGGTGTGGAGCTGGTTGCAGACCTTTCGGGGCCCCTCGGCCTCCAGGCAGCAGAACCCCCTGGAACAATGGCCGGGAATGCTGGAGCGGAGCATCTCGGAAGCATCCCCTGGTTCTTCCCTTCTCTCTGTCCAGAATACCTGAGAGCTTCCCCCTCCTTCAGGGCCAGCCGGGTCTCGTTCCTTCATCTTGGCTCTGTGCTCCGAGGTTGCTGCCAGAATCGCCGAAGGGATTCCTTCCTCTTTGGCCAGATGAGGTCATAAAGCAAAAGTGGTCCAGATTATCATGTCCTGGACATCCAAGAAGATCTGTAAAGGGAGCCATCATTAACTCAGAGCAGAGACTGGCTAATTGCATTCAAAGTTCAAAATAACCTGAATGGAAGGGAGAAAGGTTAAGGTACTACACTTAGGCAGGAAAAACAAAATGAAATGCACAGACACAGGATGGGAGACACCTGGCTTGGCCAGAGGACAGGTAAAAGGGATCTAGGATTCTTTCCAGTCCACCAGCTGAGTGTGAATCAATGTGATACACCAGCTTTAAAACAAACAAACAACAAACAAACAAACAAAAACGCCTCCCCATGCACATCAAAGCAGTGCAACAGGGTGTAGGAACGATAAGTAAGCCTGATTCCTTTGTATCTCATGCAGACACATATGTGCACCGAGCAAGCACAGTCCTAACTTGACTTCCTTAGAAGCCTTTCCTGTCCACCCCCAGATTTCTCCCCTCTTAGAAGAGACGAAGTTTAAAAGTTGCTGTGTTTCTTGCCTTCAAGTCCTTTCTGACATATGGCAACTCTAAGGCAAATTTTCTGGGCAAAATTTATTCCAAGGGGGTTTTCTTTTGCCTTCCTCTGAGGCTGTGAGAGTGTGACCACCTCAAGGTTACCCAGCAGCGACTGCAATCTGCCCTTCATAGGACTGTTATAGTGCTATTATTCCACTTTTTTTAATTTAATTTTTATTATATTCACAAGCAAAGAATAAAAAAAAGTAAAGCAGGCTGAGAAGCAGAAGAAAAGGAAAACTTACAGTATGACAATGTACATTTCTAAGATACATATACACACACATATATATAAATAAAACATTATAATTGCACACACCTTGTTATCTACTGATTAATAAAGAAAAAAGACAAAAAGAAAAAGTGAGAAAAAAACAACAACACAGTCATCCTTCCGAAATTCATATTATGGATTCCTTGGACCTGTTGTTCTAGCAACTTAAATCTATACCCTTCTCTCAATATCAATTTCTCTAGCCCTGCCAATTCCAGAGTCTTAACCTAGCATTGCTCCTACGGAATGAAAGGGGGAAAAAAGCAAGTACCACATTCTGTGGATCGCCCACGAGTAGTTATAAGTTTTGTATAAACGGCTATAGATATGTATAGGTAGGTATTTATCTGCCCGTTGCACTTTATATTTATTTATTACCTGTACCCGTGTCCTGTTATAAAGTGTTCAAGTTATATTACAATTTGTGATCCTGATAGCACACTAAATCTAATTTATTCTTACTTACAGATTATGCAAATCCCAAAAGTTTAATTTTTTTTATCTATGAAATCCTCCCGAGCTTAAAAGAGATTTGCAATCACCGGTGCCAATTGCTCTTTTATTTTATCTTCCTTTTTCCTCCTTAACAATCTGTGTTGGAATATCTGTAGTTTTTATTTTTAAGACCGCCTGTTGCTATTTGTCCAATTCTGGAGTATCTCCCCCCATGTTTTCCAAATACTATTCTGGCCACAGTTATTAAATATAGTAATAATCCTCACTGCTTTTTTTAATCAAATAACAGTCTAGTTCATGAGTTACCTTTAATAAATGCAGTTTGGGGGTGGGCAGTGGAAACTTACACTCAAACCATTCTGAGATCTGGTTGTGGATGGGAGTCCAGTATTTTCTTTGCTTTCCTGCATGTCCACCAAACACCATATTATTCCCCTTTCGACCTCCTGTGGAATTCTGGGGTTTGGAGTTTCTTGAGGCCAAAGAGCTCTCTGGACGAGGATTCTCAAGGCCCCTCCCTGAACTGCAAACCCATAGGAGGTTGAAAGTGGAATAATAGCGCTACAACTGTCTAGTGCGGAAATGGCCCTTCTGTCCTGCTCCTCCCTCCCCTTTTGCAGGGCTTCCCAGCCTTCCAGTCGGGGGCTGATCCGAGCAGAGGGAGGATTTCATCATGGATGCCCGACCCCCCCCCGCCAACTGTCTGCCTTTTTCTATATAAGCTGCTAATATTTCTTTAAGCTTTTGCAGACCATCGCGGCCCCCCTCCCGGAAGCCCGTGCAATGCAAAGCAACGCTCAATGCAAGGAAGCGGACGGAGTGCAAACACTAAAAACGTATCTCTATATATTTTATGACATTTTTCCTGGGGAAGAATTTCAGGACTTCCTCCAGAGCCTCAATGGGGTCGGAGACGCAGAAAATGGGAAGAATATTAACACGCGCTTTCCAGGATCTCTTTACTCCCCCCCCCCAAAAAATAGGCTGCTAAAAATCATAAGAACCTGAGATTAGGAGCTAAACATGGAATCATAAAATGCTAGCAGGGGGGTTCTTGAGCAGGGCCACTGCTGCGCTCCCGCCACCCCTCCCTCTCCCTTCCCGATTTGCTCGCCACTTTTCCCAAATCACTCGCCTTTGTCTCATTTGGGGTCTTCCCTCCCCTCCCCCTGGGCACCTCTTTCTCAGGCATCTCTGGGGTGCGGTGGAGTGTCCCCAAAACTGACCTGATCCCCTTTTGGAAAGGAGAAGCAGAGAATGAGGAGCAGAAGCAGGTCGAATCCGCCTCCTTCTTCGGGGTTCTCTCCGCTCTGGCTTCGGATTCCCTCCCTCCCGCCTCCCTCCCTGGGAAACTCACGCAGGCTGAGGGGGAGGAGCCTAGGATGAGGAGGACACGCCCCCTTCTCTGACCCGCCACGCCCCCTGGCCTTGAGTTCATCTGCGGAGGGCTGCAATCCGGCTCCCGGCTTCTGAAGAGGAAACAGGCGTAGTAGGATTGCGTCCTCTCTTCCTTTTAAGGCTGCATCCACACTGTACAGTTATAGCGCTTTGATACCGCCTTAACTCTTTATGAAATACACAGAGTTTCCCCCCACCCTTTATCATTAA
>CAOLHI010008280.1:0-18564 GCA_948474755.1 Ctenosaura bakeri | reverse complement strand
ATCCCTTTATTTAGCATCATACAATGTTTTAAATTTTATTCTGGGTTTCCTTGCCTGGCCAACAAATCAGCAATTTTTTTTCTGCCAATGTACAAAAGGCATTCCATTTTTTATGATAGGGATCATTTGGAAGTAAAATAAAAGTCTTTACGAATCATTTGCTTTTATTACTGCAATTCTCCCCCAAAGGGATAAATGTTACTTTTCTCATTTTTCTAAACCTCTTTTAATTTCTTTCCAGACTTTTTCCAGCCAATAAACTTTCATTTCATTTTATTACAGTCAACAGACCATTAAAACAATTTGTTAAAAACATTTTAAAATGATACAAATATAAATAAATATAGTGGCTCACATTTACCACAGAAAATACGATCAAAGTGATAATGGTAGCATATAATATAGATAAGCAGATATTTCGTTTACATAGACAAGGAAGATCTAGTTAAAATACCTAAGTTTAAAAATTTTGCTACTTGAATAGTAATCTCTTTGTCAGAACCTTGCAATAAGATGACCATTAGAGACTCTAAGAGGTGCCCAGGGAAGCGTTGTGTAATGGAGTGTAAAAATCTTCCCTAGCCCCTTGGTAGAAACTACAATGAAAGAGTACATGTGATATAGATTCAATTTCCTGATTATCACAGGGGCAGCATCTTTTGCTCAATGGTGTTTTGTTAAATCTGCCAGTTAGCAAATTTGAGGGAAGGACATTAAACCTTGCCAGGGAGAAAGCCCTTCTATATTTTGGAACTGTTAACCAGCTTAAATAAGGCAGTCCATCTTTGCAAGGTAAGCATGGTAAACCCAGTGACTGGGGGGAGCAAGGTCCCCTAGCTGTCCCTTGCAGCTCCTGGTAATCAATGTCCCTCAACCTCTGCTTGAGAATTGCTTTGGCCCCATCTAGGTCTAGAGATAGCAGGTGGGATGTGGATAATCCCACTGAGATGATCTTACATTCAATTGCCTTCCTCCAGGGTGATTTAAAAGAGTCTGACATAGTTTTAGCCAATAAAGTGTTGGAATTGATTGTATAACAGCAATGGAGCCAAAAGTGGATAGAGTACATCCATGCCAGACTTTTAAAAGAATTTAGGCCTGACTCCAAGTAGAGGGCAGATCCAGCGACACATCTGGGGACACCATATATCAGCCTCAGAAAGAAAGACGGAATTCCTTTAAAAGAATTCTTATTAAGAGGAAACCAAATTGAAACCCCATAAAGCAACTGTGGGACAATTTTAGCTTTAAAAACCTGGATGGCAGCTGAAATAAATTTTCCACCCTTAGTAAAGAAAAACCGAGCTAATGCTCTCAAACTTTGTTCAGCTTTCAGTTTGATGTACTTATCCTGAGTCCTCCATCTCAGAGCTTCATGAAACCAAATACCCAGATATTTATACGAGTCCACTTGTTCAATTCAATTTCCCCCTATCAACCATGAGTATCTGATCTTTCTTTTGGCAAAAATGAGAACTTTTGTTTTTGAATAATTGATTGATAAAAAGTTATTGTTGCAGTATTCATAAAAGCCTCTCAATAATCTCCTAAGTCCAAGACGAGTCTGAGAAATCAATACAGCATCATCGGCATAAAGAAGGATAAAGACTTTTGTTGAGTCCATCTTTGGTGGATGGGATGGTAAAGGTGCCAAAATCTGAGGAAGATCAGCCAAATATAAATTAAATAAGGTGGGAGCAAGAATGCATCCCTGTCTCACACCCCTGTTGGTGGGAATCTCATTTGTGAGGTGCCCTTGCCTGGAACTACAAACTTGAACAGTAGTATTGTAATACAGGGACTGGATTAAAAATAAAAGTCGCCTGTCAATGGAATACTGTTCCAATTTGCTCCAGAGGCAGCCACGTGGGATTGAATCAAATGCTGATTTTAGATCAATAAATGCAGAGAAAAGTTTCCCACCGTTTGGTGCAGTATATTTTTGTGCAAGATGAGCCAAAACCAGACAGTGGTCTAGTGAGGAGCAACCTGATTTAAAACCAATCTGCTCTTCCCCAATGATGTTATTATTGTTAATCCACTCTTTCAGCTTAATAGCTAGAAAACTAGCATATACCTTTCCTATAACAGATAGCAGACTGATGGGTCGATAGTTATGTGGGTCGTCTTTAGGACCCTTCTTATAGATCGGGATTATAAAGGCCTTTAGCCAAGCTACAGGGATTATGCCAGATTTATTAATTAGAGAAAAAGGGCTGCCAACATGGGTGCCCACCAACTGATGTATCAACAGTTCTGAGGAAGTGCCATCACATCCTGCAGACTTGCCAGTCTTTAGCTGACCTAACAGTCCCTCAATTTCTTCTGTAGTTACATTTGGCCAATCTGGAGTGTTCGGGGGTAACAAGGGAGGTGTTTTAGATTTGGATGTGCAGGGGTCATTGAAGATGACTTGGGAATGATTTCCCAGACACTAGCTGGAATGTGACAGTCTGGGCTTTCATAGCGGTTACTTAAAGCACCTGAAACTATCTGCCAAAAGGATCTACTGCTGCAAGTAATAGATGCTGCCATGTTTCTCTAGTTGCCTTGCATTTCTTACGGAATAGGAGTTTCTTATATTATTTTTTTAACTCATAATATGAGTGAGGAAGCTGACATTCATTTAATCTGTGATAAGTATTATACACTGTTTGAATTTCCCTTCTAAGATTGACACACTCCTTATCAAACCATCTGTTTTTACAGATGGTATTATAATTTATGTTGTTAGTTCTAGTTTGAAGAGAAGGGTACAAATCCTGTAAAACCCGCTCATAAGCCAGGATTCTGTCCTCAGGTCTAGCATCTACTTTAATTTGACTGACATAATTTGAAATGTGATGTAATGAAATAACCCTATTGAAGGCCTCCTTTGTTTCAGAGGACCATTTGATTTTAATTGTTCTTGTGTCAGATGGTAAGCATACTGAAATACAATGTTGTGAATCCAACTTTAACCTGCCTGGCAGATTCAGTGAGCATTCCAGGGGGAAATGATCACTATCAGCGTGCTTTGCTACTCTGAATTTGAACTCCAAAGTTTTCAAATGTTTGTGAATAAGAATATAATCAATGACACTTGAACCCCTGATGGAAGCAAATGTAAATTCACCCCATAGGTCATCAGGGCTGGAGCCATTTAGAATGTACAATTCGTTATTTGAAACAAACTGAAGCAGACCTATCCCTGCGGGGTTGATAGATTTGTCTTTTGAACTACGTGAATTGACTATAAGTTGTTCCTTAGTTGTCTTGGGAGAGTTACGGTCTCTAACAGAATTATCAGGGATACTTAAGTCTATCAAGTCCCTGACTGGTGGATCCTTAAAGGGAGCAGATGAAAATGTTTCCTTCTTTCTCTTTGTATGACTCAGGGAAAGAATTGGTGAAATGTCTTTAAAATGCCTGGTAATACTCATTCCCCGACTCTTAAATCTCTCCTTAACTCTATAAATTCTTGCAGCAATATTGGATGAAGTAAATGAAATAACAGCTCTTGCATTGATATAGTTGAAAAAAATATATTCTACCTTTAGTATAGACTTCATTTCAATTGATGTTATACCAAAGGATGTTAAAAGCCGCAAGAAATGTGTTTTTCTTTCCTGTTGTGATAACATGCCCTTTGGCTTTGGGTAATTAATAAACACCAGATTCTGCCTGATTAATTGTAAATGCAAGGAATTAATTATCTGGGGTTGTTTCAAGTTACTTATGTATGATGGAACTTTGTGGCAGGAAAAGTCTATCTTGCTTCCAGGCTGTAACTGTGTTGTTAATTCCTGAGTTTCTGTTTTTACTCTATTTTCAGGGGCTGATTGTAGACCTGGAGAACTTGTTTCTAGTACTGTACTTACTAGTTCTTGACTTTCCAGGTTTACTTTGTTATTTTTGTTAAGTTTTAGAGAGGGCATCCTGACATTCTTGTCCTTTCTTTCTAGTATTTTAAATAGACTGTTGAATTTCAGTTTAGGGACAGATTTGCTACTGGCCCTGGTTTTTATATTTTTATCTTTCTTTTTAGTACAAGTAGAAACCTTGGAATTTTTGCTTTTAGAGTTCCTATTGTTAGGATGTATATCGGATTTGCTTTTCCGTTTCCTAGAGGAAATTTTCCTAGTTCCACCGACCAAGTTACCTTGGTTAGAGGAATTTGAAAAACCTTGATCAGTGGATTCACTTAAAGTTTTAATGGAAAAATCAAACTTAGATTTTGTTGTGATGTCACCATTACTTCTAGGAGTTATTTTGTCCTCCCCTTGTATTTTTACCAACAGTAGGTTTGTTAAAGTATTAAGAAGGTCCTTACATTCAGATAGGAACTTCTCAATACAAGAGATATCCTGTGACCAACCCTTATACAAGCCCCTGATCAGTTTATGTTGACTACCTGGCAGCTTGGTTACCAAACGTGGGTCAGGGTATGAGTCTGAGTCTTGAGTCTGAATCTTCGTCCACATCAGCTAAAAAAGTTCTTCTGAGGGAGAGAGACTCACAGTTCACATGATCGGTGTGGCTTGAGGTGAGCAGAGTCATAGTATCAACTAAACTCCTCTGAAGAATTTCATGGTAATCAGTCTGGGCTTTAGGTACTGGTGAACTATTAGCTGCAAAAGCCAGTTCTTCAGCCAGGCTGCAACACCTATCTTCCAAGTTTTCACCTTCTGCTATTATCATTACATGGTAAGGACCTAATGACCAGTCCATAATCTCCACCTCATGTGTCCCAGTTTTAGAATCTGGGACAGAACAGTTCCTGGAACTGGGACAGAAGAAGTCTGTGATTTTACTCTGATCATGATCGTTATTAACTGAAGTGGTAGTAGCAGTAGTAGTAGTAGCATCTTCAGACGTTAGGTCCAGACCCGATTGTTTACGCTTTCTTCTGGTGAGAGCCACCATTCCCCAGCCGTTTCAATTCAGCTTTGGATGTTGATATAAAATTTAAAATTTTGTCAGGTTTGAAATAATTGAACAGTTCAATAGTTCAACACTTCATACAAATCAAGCCTGACCATGAAAAAATACTCTTCGAATTTAAAACAGGCATGTAAATTTTAAAAGCATAGTTACACTACTTTAAAATAGCAAGATGGATGCGTGCAAACTGTTCTTAAAACTATTAGAGAAACATGGGGGAGTAACTAGGCATATCTCCTTAAGAAACTTAGCTTCAGAGAAAGAAGTCCAAGCAGCCTTGAACTTGAACCTAATGAAATGAGGAATTTTCAGTTTTCTGTTTGAAAGTTATTTGAAAGTGGTTAATCTTCCTTACATATGATGTGACTGATATGCCTGCACCGCAGTCCTTCCTGAGCAATTAAAGGTTTTAGAGGCAAAACCAAGGCAGAGGTGAAAATATATCAAGTTTAAGCTCAACTTACTTGACTATAAGTGTAACCTTCTCGCAGCAGCATTTGTAGTATTAGTAATTATTAGTAGTTTGTAATATTAATAGTTCCTCCACTCTCCTGCTACATACACACCTCCATAAATGCTGAGATAAGACACTGAAGCCGGCCCCTAATTATCTTCTTCTCTTCTTATCAACTTCATAGAAAATAACAACTCCTCCAACATTTCCCAAATGAAATCAGGACACAGGTAGCCAAGCCGAATTCCCCGAGGACGGAGGTAATCAAATTCTGACTGTGCAGTGGTAAACCCCAAAGGCAAAACATAAAAAGGCAAAGTCAGTGTTGCACCTATTTGAGCAGTTAAGCTTGCACACTGAAGGAACAAATGTAGAACAAAATGGGTTGGCATCCAAAACAGTAAACTATGCAAAAAGGCAACAAAAGTTAACAAAGGGATAAACTTTCAGAGGAGCTCTTTACAGCAGCTGCTACCTCGTCGCCATCTTGGCTCGACATTCCAGACAGTAAACTGTTGTTCCTCATAACTGTAACTTCCAGATATTTAATAACGGTAACTTCCAGATATTTAATCCCCCTTCCACTTTTAATTTGGAAAGAACAGTTAACTCATTTTCCTCTTCCAAAGACATGTTTTTAGTCAACAGTTTTGTTTTATCACAGTTCACTTTAAATGTGAAGCATATCCCAAACAACTTTTCCAAAAAGACCCTTCATTGAGTATAAAGCTTTTTTTTAATTCACATTTTTTTAAAATCATTTTTTGAATATTGTTGAAAATCCTTTCCATCCTTAGTCTCCAAGTAGCAAATGAGGTCTGCTTCAGTATACAGAAAGGAAGACCTTGGTTCACTGTGGGGCTCAAGTACTTTGGGGCCCTACCTTGCAGTGGGCAATGCTTGGCTTTTCTGTGCCCCCTGTAGACTTTTCTCTCTATATGAGTTGCAGTTAGGGTTGTCAGATCTCAGGACCTGGCTCTGAGTCTACAGTTTTTAGGAATCATCTCTAGGCAAGAGGAAAGGGCGACGTGCAATCCTCCAGCTCAGTTAGGAGAATGTCAGATTGCTACAATTTCCAATGCTTTATAATCATTTGTTGCTCTAATTTGCAAAGACTCTCTGGAGTGGGCTGTGTTTTTACTTAGTTATCTCCTTCTTTCTTCTTAGTTATTCTGGTGCCAGCACTTACCCTCTGTGTTCAGCTCTGCTCTGCACCTATTTTCTGGCTAGAAACAAGTAGCCTAGATTAAAACTCTCTTATTCCATTGTCCTAAATCAGTGAGAAAGAACAAAATCCTTTCATTTCACCTTGATCGGAAAACACACCCTTTAGCAAAGATTTCTGTCTTAATTTCCAAACAGGAAAATACATTCTCTGTCTGTCTGTCTGTCTGTCTGTCTCTCTCCCCCTCTGTGATTGTAGGCTATGTTATTATTAACAACTGGATTTAGTACTTAATGCACCACAGTTAATGACCATCACCAATGACTGTCCCTAGCTTTCTGGTTTTGGTCTGGAAACCTAGGACAATGCTGAACTGACAACCTTGTTGCACAGATGGAGGTTTGGACAAGATGCAACTGGGCATTGCATCAAGGGGACTCTTTTAAAGCTTTGAGTGGATGACAGGGTGGGCACAGGGCAGCACTCCAGATATTGCTAGAATGCAATTCCCAGCATCCCTTAGCATTGGCTATGCTGGTTTGGGGCTGATGGCAGTTGCTTTTAAACAGCATCTAGAGGGCACAGACTTTGTCCACTCCTGGTGTATCATTTGAGGTAGTCCAAGCTTATTGTGGGGTACACACACCATTTCAAACAGATGGAACTTCAGAGAAGCCACTCATCACTAATTTTTGTTTAATGTGATTTCTAGGCCAATAAACCTCTAAAAGACAAATCTTCCTGTTTTTTGCTGAACAATCCACATAACACATTTCTGCTGGAAAAATGACTGTAAGACATGAGTGGGGATAGGTGAAAATTAATTTTAGTCCAGTTTTGAATACAATTTCAAAAACTTCACAAATTTCTTCATACGTATGTATGTATGTATGTATATGTACATGTATGTATAAAAGTCACATTCAAAGGTGGGAACAGAGAGATTTAATCAGACAGGCCAGGACTTTGAATGCAAATCTCTGTGTGTACATGATTACACTTTTTTTTTTCTGAGATGCTCCTTCTCTTTATATTGTACCAGCATTGTATGGTAAGCAGGTATAATGCAACCCTCTCCATGCTGGGAACAGCTATACCTGTTGAATTTGGCTGGTACAGACAAGGGAGAATTTCATTTCCATTTGTTTTTTAAGAATTTATCAAAATTTCTTTGTAGCTGGGATGCAAATAACTTGAAAGTTCAACAATTCAAATGGAACAGAAAGTGAAACTGATGGATTTCCTTGTCATGAATCCTGGGGCATTTGCTGCTATTTTACCTACCTCTTGGTTCTTGTTGCCTTGTTTTAACCATATGATTTATGTTGTCATGAGAATATTTTGTTGAAAGACAGGGTAATATATATCAATCAATTCAGCAATGCAGCAAACAAATAAAATGAAAGGGTGGATTTTTAGACTGTCAGCCATTTTAGTCCTGAATACTGAAAAAGAGAGATAAACCTAGATGATTGTTTGACACAGTTTCTGAGGGAATGAAGGGAGACTATTGGGGCCCTTGAAAGCATCCTAATTCCCAATTTGCTCTTTATTTGGGCCATGCAGAGGGTGAGTTAGGGGCAAGCAACCAAGGGATCCTCTATGTTCCTTATCTTTCTTCTCACCCTTAGGCTAAGCACTCTCTTGGGAGTATAAGACATCTTGGACTACAAGTCCCACGATCTCTCATGGTCTTGCTAGTAGGGGCTTCTGGGAACATTCAGGAAGTCCAGAAATCTCGAGAACATTGAATTGCCTACCTCTGTGTCTATTCTGTGCCTATACAATGTTTTAACTGTTGAGAGTGGAGTAAGAAAATGAGAAGGATCTTTCAAAGATCACATATATTTCTGAAGTAATATTAGAGATACAATGTAATGTTTTGAAAAATCAAATATATATATATGTGTGTAACATATATAATAAATATTGGTTACAATTTGTATAATTATGTTAAGCAAATAAAACAGATGTCATACTAAAAAAAAAGAAGAAGGGGGGACTTTGTTAATGTTGTCTTTGCCATCCCCACAGGTGGATTCAGAGATGAGATGAAAGACTTGAGTGTGGCCCTGTCAGACACAAGCACCACAGATGTCACCATGGACACATCAGATTCAATCACTGCAACAAATGATGTCTCCACAGGGGATGAAAGTGTTACCATAATATTTTCCATGAGCACTCCACTGGGAGAAGAAACCGATTCCTCATCTGAAAACAGTGCCAGAACAGATGAGACCACTATGACTTCACCTTTTACAAGTGCTCCTTCAGGAAACACAATTACATCACAAGAAGACACTAGAACCACAGTAGATGAGGTCTCTACACAGACACCTTTCACAAGTATTCCCTTAGAAGACACAAGCAGCCAGACCCTAGATCCCAGTACCACAAGGGATGACCATACTATGAACATATCTTTCACAACCATTCCCTCAGAAGACACAAGTAGTTCACCATCAGATACCAGCCCTCCAATGGATGGAAGCATGGTGAACCCAGCTTTCACAACCATTCCATCAGAAGGCACAAGTAGCTCAGCATTAGACATTAGCTCTCCAATGCATGGCAGCACTATGCCTCCACTTTCAAAACTAGCTCCCTAGGAGACCCAAGCAGTTCACCACTAGAAACAAGCACCACAATGGATGAGAGCACTATTAGCCAAGCTTTCACAACCTTTCCCATAAAACACACAAGTAGCTCACAACTGCATACTAGTACCATAACAGATGAAAGCACTATGTCCCCAATTTTCACAACCACATCTTCAGAAGACACAAGTAGCTCACCATTAGATACCAGTACCTCAGTGGGTCAGAGCACTGTGTATCCACTTTTCACAAGCATCCCTTCAAAAGACACAAGTAGTTCACCATTAGGCATCAGCTCTCCAACAGACAGCAGTACTATGCCTCCACTTTTAAGCACCATCTTTTCAGAAGACACAAGTAGCTCACCATTAGATACAAGCACCACAATGGATGAGAACACTATGAGCCCAGCTTTCACATCCTTTCCCTCAGAAAACACAAGTAGCTCACAACTACATACTAGTACCATAACAGATGAAAGCACTATGTCCCCAATTTTCAAAACCACCCCTTCAGGAGACACAAGTACTTCAACATTAGGCATCAGCACACCAATTTATGATAACACTGTGAACCCATCTTTCACATCCCATCCCTCAGATAACACAGATAGTTCACTATTAGACACCAGTACCCTAGTGGGTGACAGTACTAGATCCCCACTTTTCACAACCACTTCTTCAGAAGACACAAGTAGCTCATCACTACATACCAGTACCTCAGTGGGTGACAGCACTGTGCCCCCGCTTTTCACCACCATCCTTTCAGGAGACACAAGTAGCTCACCATTAGACACAAGCACCACAATGGATGAGAGCACTATGAGCCCAGCTTTCACATCCTTTCCTTCAGAAGACACAAGTAGCTCACAACTGCATACAAGTACCATAACAGATGAAAGCCCTATGTCCCCAATTTTTAAAACCACTCCTTCAGGAGATACAAGTAGCTCACCATTAGACACAAGCACCACTATGGATGAGAGCACTATGAGCCCAGTTTTCACATCCTTTCCCTCAGAAGATACAAGTAGCTCACAACTACATACTAGTACCATAGCAGATGAAAGCACAATGTCTCCAATTTTCAAAACCACTCCTTCAGGAGATGCAAGTAGTTCACCGTTATCCATCAGCACACCAGTTGATGAGAACACTATGAGCCCAGCTTTCACATCCTTTCCCTCAGAAGACACAAGTAGCTCACAATTGCATACAAGTACTATAACAGATGAAAGTCCTATGTCCCCAATTTTCAAAACCACCCCTTCAGGAGACACAAGTAGCTCACCGTTAGACACAAACACCACAATGGATGAGAGCACTGTGAGCCCAGTTTTCACATCCTTTCCCTCAGAAGATACAAGTAGCTCACAACTACTTACTAGTACCATAGCAGATGAAAGCACAATGTCTCCAATTGTCAAAACCACTCCTTCAGAAGATGCAAGTAGTTCACCATTATCCATCAGCACACCAGTTGATGAGAACACTATGAACCCAGCTTTCACATCCTTTCCCTCAGAAGACACAAGTAGCTCACAATTGCATACTAGTACCATAACAGATGAAAGCACTATGTCCCCAATTTTCAAAACCACCCCTTCAGGAGACACAAGTACTTCAACATTAGACATCAGCACACCAATTTATGATAACACTGTGAACCCATCTTTCACATCCCATCCCTCAGATAACACAGATAGTTCACTATTAGACACCAGTACCCTAATGGGTGACAGTACTAGATCCCCACTTTTCACAACCACTTCTTCAGAAGACACAAGTAGCTCATCACTACATACCAGTACCTCAGTGGGTGACAGCACTGTGCCCCCGCTTTTCACCACCATCCTTTCAGGAGACACAAGTAGCTCACCATTAGACACAAGCACCACAATGGATGAGAACACTATGAGCCCAGCTTTCACATCCTTTCCTTCAGAAGACACAAGTAGCTCACAACTGCATACAAGTACCATAACAGATGAAAGCCCTATGTCCCCAATTTTTAAAACCACTCCTTCAGGAGATACAAGTAGCTCACCATTAGACACAAGCACCACTATGGATGAGAGCACTATGAGCCCAGTTTTCACATCCTTTCCCTCAGAAGATACAAGTAGCTCACAACTACATACTAGTACCATAGCAGATGAAAGCACGATGTCTCCAATTTTCAAAACCACTCCTTCAGGAGATGCAAGTAGTTCACCGTTATCCATCAGCACACCAGTTGATGACAACACTATGAGCCCAACTTTCACATTCGTTCCCTCAGAAGACACAAGTAGCTCACAATTGCATACTAGTACCATAACAGATGAAAGCACTATGTCCTCAATTTTCAAAACCACCCCTTCAGGAGACACAAGTACTTCAACATTAGACATCAGCACACCAATTTATGATAACACTGTGAACCCATCTTTCACATCCCATCCCTCAGATAACACAGATAGTTCACTATTAGATACCAGTACCCTAGTGGGTGAAAGTACTAGATCCCCACTTTTCACAACCACTTCTTCAGAAGACACAAGTACCTCGTCATTACATACAAGTACCTCAGGGGGTGAGACCACTATGCCCCCACTTTTCACCACCATCCTTTCAGGAGACACAAGTAGCTCACCATTCTACCTCAGCACAGCAGTTGATGACAACACTATGAGCCCAACTTTCACATTCTTTCCCTCAGAAGACACAAGTAGCTCACAATTGCATACTAGTACCATAACAGATGAAAGCACTATGTCTCCAATTTTCAAAACCACCCCTTCAAGAGACACAAGTAGCTCATCATTGGATACCAGTACCCCAAGGGGTAAAAGCACTATGAACCCACTTTTCACAGCTACCCTTTCAGAAGATGCAAGTACCTCACCATCAGATGCAAGCACAACAAATGATGAGAGTACTATGACTCCATCCCTCACAATCACTCCCTCAGAAGCTTCAAGTAGCTCACCATTAGATACCAATACCCCAATGGATGACGGCACTGTGCCCCCACTTTCCACAACCACCTCTTCTGGAGAAACAAGCACCTCAGTGTTAGGCACCAGCAGCCCTAAGAGTGAGACCACTATGCTCCCATTTTTCACAATCTCTCCATCAGAAGACATGAGCAGCTCTCCATTAACAAGAAGCACCACAATGGATGAGAGCACTGTGCACCAATTTCTCACAACCACTTCCACAGAATATATGACAAGCTCCCTAGCCAACAATAGCACCGAAACAAATAATATCACTACAGCCTCACCTTTCACTAGTACCACAGCAGCAGATGTAAATAGGACTTCTACATCTGCTACACATCCAGCTGTCACAACCACTCCCTTGAGAGACATGACAACTGTCATACCCTCCGGCACAACACCAGCCATCATTACCAGCAATTCTACCCAATCTCAGCTTCCTACCAGAACATCTCCAATGCCTGTTACTCAGAGCACCTCCAAAACAACCACTGCAAGTAAGTATCTCATCTCCTTGGTGCACCTTTTTTTGAAATGCTTCCTATGTCACATTTTACAGGGCTGAAATCAAGTCCCTGAGTGAGCCTCTGGGTTGCTTCACAAAGTCAAGATTGTAAGGGGTCCCATCTTGATTCCTTGGTTTCAATGTTCCTGACATTAAATGCCAGATGTACTTGCTTGCTTCTTTGTTGTTGTTGTTGTTGTTGTTGTTGTTGTTGAAGAACAGGCTTTCTTAGATTGGTTGCCTCCTTTTTTTGTTGGTGATTGAAGAAAAGGAGTGTACTGTGAGGGCAGGGGGCCCATCTTTTCTCCACTATGACTTAGTAATTTTCAATGCCTGTCCTTCAGACCTTGGTCATTTCCTCACCATGACGCTTTTCTGTGTCATTGCACTGCAGTCCTGGGTCTGGAAGGGAGTGTGTCAGCAACATCCCCCTCCACACTTGCTTGGTCCATGTGGGAAGGGAGCACAATGGTGCCACCTCTTCCTTCTGCAGCGCAGCCTGGCACTTTCTATTGCTGCACTATGGAAGGAAGCATTGCCATTGTGCTTCCACGGCTTCTACATGGACGGGACAGGAGGGGAACAATGTGTGATCACTAGCACAAAATGGATTTTTTCCATTTTGCAAAAACTGCTTGGGGATGGGATGGTAATGGGCTGGTGATGACATCATGTGGAAGCACGACCTGCTGACTGCTGCTGTCTTGTTCCAGAAGCCGCTCAGTCCTGTTGTGTGGAAATGGCCTGCATCAGTCAGTTGCACCTGTTCAGTCTCCTATCCAGAGATAGGGATGCCCCAGCTATGCTGGTTCAAATTAGCCATTTTCAAAGGGGGAGGGTGGGGTAGTTACAGAACTGAAGCACCTCTGCTTATTTGCCAGGATGTTGATCCCGGTATCTGGGGCAGCTGGTCTGGTGGTCTGTCATGTCTTCTTCTAAAATAAAATTATGGAATAGGAGTTGTACACTTACACTCCTGGCCACTCTGAATTATGAGATGTTTCAGCAGCACCACTACACAGGCTTGGCTTTCCTGGGAGAAGAGAGTACTGGTGCTTTAATGTTGTTTCACAGTATTTACCAGGAGAGCATTAGTAAGTGTATGCAAGCACACTGCAACCAACATACATAATACTTCATATCCAGTCTTAAGAGAGAAAGGCAAACTGCGACATGTTAAGATGCCAAAAGATTTCAGCAAGTTCATCTCTCTTTTTCTGCTTCTGCTTCTTTCTCTCTGTCTGAAAAATCGCATCCTTTATTGCAGGATTTCTTGCCAGTGCCAGGGAGGGAGGGACGATGCTTATATTTAGAACGACTTAGTTTTCATACCTTAATCGCAGCTTATATTAAATGTCCATGGCAGTGGCAAATCTCCACCTCAGATTTCTTTTGAAAGCAGTCCTTCTTTTGAAGGACTTTTCTTTGCAAATAACCCAGAACTTCCCTGCATACCTTGTTTGTTTGTTTTTTAATTGCTTACATTTCTATTTCTCTCCAAATTGATTTACATAATATTACTTATTCAACATATTAAAAATCATAATTATTATATATTTTGGTAATATATATATATATATATATATATATATCTGAATCTCATTCTCATTATACCCATTTATTCCCATAATTAACATCTTAAAAAATATACTATTAGTAATTTCATTCTTATTTCTATCCTTTTCAAACTAAATTTAACCTATTACTATTACTAAGTGTACCCCATCCCCAGAGCTATTTATATCTCAAATTACTCCACTTTCCAAAATTATAAATCTTCTTGTGGAGATGTGACACCTTGCTCTTCCGCTAACACCTTTTCCACAAATATTTTCCATATTGTTTCAAAATCACTCCCTTTTGTTATGCCTTTTTTGGCCTTAATTCCACATGGTAACTTATCATTAATTGTGATTTTCCATTTTCTTGATATAACTAACCTTGCTGCAGTTAATCAATTTGTAATTAGATCCTTCATTGTCTGGTACAATTAACTTATCATATATAGATAACAATGCTATACCAGGACATGTATACCTTGTTTTCAAAGGAAATGTCAAGCATCTCATCAAAAGTGCCCTATTGTCAGATATTGGCAATTAAGTAGCAGCAGAGTGTGGCCTTGGTGGATAAATGTGGGGCGGTGCACTGAAGTTATTGCACCATGGATGTTGGATATTTCTGCTTTAGAGATATTTCCAGCAATGATGGAGTGCCAGCGTGTTATAGTGGTTTGAGTGTCAGACTACAACTCCAGAAGACTAGAGTTTTGAATCCTCACTCAGCCGTAAAAACTCACTGGATTACGGGTAAATCAGCCTCTGAGGAAAGCAATGACAAGCCTTCTCTGCAGAAAGCTTGCCAAGAAACCCTGAGATTGGGCTGCCATAAACTGGAGTTGACCTGAAGGCACATAGCAGCAACCAGCAAAAATAGCCCAGCAAAGACAGGTTTGATGGGTGTTTCTGCATAGCAGGAGGTTGGACTCAATTGCCCCTGGGGTCTCTTCCAACTCTATGATTCTATGAAAGTCTGTGTGCCCCAGGTATGGCCAAGAAATGGTCAAAAGAAAGGAGGGGATATTTTGGTAGCCATGAGATAGAATGGCTTCAGATCCAAAGACGTAGAGGAATGTGCCATGAAGGTGAAGGAGACTCTATGAAAAGCAATGGTGGTAGCAGCAGCAGCAATAATAACAACAACTGGTCTGTTCATTGCTCGGATCAGGGTCAGGCCAAGTTTTAAGATTCTTGGGGGAGAGTTTTCTCTTGGCTCATCCACCTTTATAGCAGCTGTTGATGAAGACACAGGAGATAGCCTTCTTGGTGGCTGTTCCCAGGCAATGGTACTGTCTGCCACTAGACTGCGCTTCCCTGCTCTCCCTCCACTGACAGGTAAAGATGCTTTAATTTGAATAAGCATTTGTTGATTAAGGCCATTTCCACACTACACTGTTATAGTGCTATTATTCCACTTTCAACATCCTGCGGGATTCTGAGATTTGTAGTTTACTGAGGCCAAAGACCTCTCTGGCTGGGAATTCTTAATCTTCCCCAACAACAAATCTCAGAATTCCACAGGATGTTGTATAATAGCACTATAACAGCATAGGGTGGAAATGGCCTAAGTGGCTGTGTGGAAAGCTCTTTAATGGGGTACATCTCTTTAATTTCTTATCCTCATCATGGTTTTCGGTGATTTATTGTCCTTTTAAAGTATTGATGTTTTAATATGGTGGGTTACTTTTTTTTTTTCTTTTCTAAATTTATTACTAATTTTTAAATTCCTGTACCTTATGGGAACCACTTTGGGTCTCATTCACAAGGAAGGTGGGATAATTTAAATAAAATAATATAAACAAATAAACCTCAGTGCCTGGCACCCTAGGTAGCCACCATGGCCTTAACAACCCAGGAATTGCCCATCAGCTGTGATGGAGTGTTGAAATCTCTCTCAGTGTTCTCAGGGTAATAGTCTCCTGGTGCATTGTGGAAAATGGCCATATGCCACGCTTCAGCATCAGCATGCGAGGCAAGCTAATATCTTCCATCTCACAGAAGGAGGTGACTGCTTCAGCCAGCAGATTAGTGTGTGTCATAGAGGCAGCAAATTGTTAGCTATATTATTATTATTGTTGTTGTGGTTGTGGTTGTTGTATACTTACTGCCCGGAAGAGGAAAGAACTTGTGGGGTTTCTCTGTCTCATGTGGCCAAATTCCTGAGCCGCCTTTAGGTACTTTGCACATTGAAGGTAGTGGTAGTGCCTCAGCACCGTTTTCTGCTCTGCCTCAGATAACAAAAAGTCTTGCGCTGGCTCTGTTGTCAGGAGAGCACTGCATATTCATAAGCCTCATAGCATAAGGGAACACGTGCATTCATATCGTCCAACTGTCTGAATTTGGCAGGGACCGTCCTGATCAATTCTCTGTTATCTCATTTTTTTCAGTTGTTTTTAAAATGTCCCAGCTTCTTTCTTTTCCTCTCACTTTCTCTCTTTCTCCTCAGCTTATTTCAATTGATGCAAACTGAATTCAAAGCACAAGAATAGTTTTCCCTCAATTAACTTAGGCCCTTTCTGCACCTTACCTTATCCTGTCACTCTGCAGTCACAATCCTTGCAGTGCCTTTGCCTGGAAGGGAGTGTGCCTGGAACGCTCACCTCCCACTGGACCAGCTCCCTGCAGAAGGGAACATGAGGGGCATGCCCCTTTCTCCCTCCCTCCCCTCCTCTCCCTCCCTCCCTCCCTCCCTCCCTCCTTCCTTCCCTCCCTCCCTCCTTCCCTCCTTCCTTCCCTCCTTCCCTCCCTCCCTCCTTCTACAGCACAGCTGATCTCTTTCCCATGCTGCATTTGGGCAGGAAGTGCCTCCTTCATGCTTCCAGCCCTTCCGCATGGCAGTTAAGTGCAGGAGCATCGGGGGTCATTGATGGAGAAAATCCATTAATGATTTATCCTGCGATTGTGCCATCTGGTGACACGAGAAGGACGGGACTGTGACAACATCTTGCAGAAGCATTGCCACAATCCTGCTCCTCTCGCATCCCCTTGCCAGGACACCATGTCCACATGGAAAGGGCCTTAGTGTGGGGAGAAGGAGTGGAAGGAGCAGAATTTTGCCCTTCCCACTAAGATAAAAGCAAACCACTGCAGCCTTTCCTAACTTGTCAGTTGTTCTTCATTAACTACTTTTGCTATTTGATCACACTCTGACGATGCTTGGCCACATGTGTCCTGATTTTCACCTGTGAAATGCTGAAGGGTGTGGTGTATTTAGGGGGGAAATTGTGTGTTTAAGAAACAATGCAAAGTCAAAATCATGGAGCTTATCAGCATTGCAAATAATCCATTAATGACCTGCTTTGTAAAAGAAACTCTTTCTAAATGATCTCGCACCAGGAGAACAACAGAAGAGGAATGAGGTAATGTGGTAAACCCTGGCCAAATATGCTATTATCCAGTTATAACTATCAGAGCCAGCATGGTGGACAACCAGCATGGTGTAGTGGTTTGAATACGGGACTACAATCCTAGAGAGCAGGGTCTGATTCCCCGGTTGGCCATGGAAACCCACTGGGTGACGCTGGGCATGTCACACACACTCAGAAAACCATGTGATAGGTTTGCTTTAGGGTTGCCATAAGTCAGAAATTACTTGAAGGCACATAACAACTACAACTACAACAACAGCAATTGTGATTTATCTGCCTTGTGCATTGAAGCTCAGTCAGCTTTTCCAGTGTTTGCAGAATAAGTAAACTTGTTTTTCCCTTAAGAGGAGTAGGATCCTCAGTATCCTGTGTTTTTTGCTACACCCATTCGGTTATGAAAAAGAGTTGTCAATAGTAGATTCATTATTTTCTCTGGTGATGGTTTGCATTTTTCCATGAAGGTCAAAACAGGCTGAAGATCGTCAACAAAGTTCAGCCATTGGACTGATAGCAAATGGTGGGAGCAAATTGGAAAGTGTTCATGACATATGTAAAAAAGCTCAGTTCAATCAAACACATTTTTTTTCCATTTTCTTTCTGGAGGTTCTGATTTTTGGGATTTCCTGGCTCAATGAATGCACATGTAGGTGTTTATTTAAAATTATTTACTTGCCAATTTGTAGCCGACAGTTATGCTTGTGCTTCTCTGCAGTTAGATTAGGATGTGTGGAATTTCTCTCTTCCAGATGTCTGCTTGAATGGAGGAACCCATGATGGGAATAAATGTTGGTGTCGTGACAATTTATTCTATGGGCCCAAGTGTGAGTTTTCTTTTGAAGATATTGTGTTGGAAATGGGTAAGTACAGTTAGGAACAACCTGCTTTTCCCATCAAACTATCAACACATCTGGAGAGCACCAGGCTGGGCCTAAAAGAACCTCGTAATTCCATTTGTGATGAATGCAGAAGCAACAAAACAATCTATCTATGGAAGCACATAACTTTCC
>CAOLHI010008273.1:0-16628 GCA_948474755.1 Ctenosaura bakeri | reverse complement strand
TGGCAGTTGGAGTGGGAGGAAGGCCGCTCACCAGTCACTGGGCCGAGAGTCTATGGAGCTAGCTATGGCTGCTCTTCTTTGCCTCAGAAGCCAGAGCAATGGCAGTTGGAATGGGAGGAAGGCTTCTCACCAGTTACTAGGCCGAGACACCATGGAGCTAAGCATGGCTGCTCTTCTTTGCCTCAGAAGCCAGAGCAATTGCAATTGGAATGGGAGGAACGCCTCTTTCCAGTCACTGGTCCGATAGACCATGGAGCTAAGCATGGCTGCTCTTCTTTGCCTCAGAAGCGAGAGCAATGGCGGTTGTAATGAGAGGAAGTTCTCTTACCAGTCACTAGGCCGAGAGACCATGGAGGTAAGCATGACTGCTCTTCTTTGCCTCAGAAGCCAGAGCAATGGCAATTGGAATGGGAGGAAGGCCTCTCACCAGTCACTAGGCCAAGAGACCATGGAGGTAAGCATGACTGCTCTTCTTTGCCTCAGAAGCCACAGCAATGGCAGTTGGAATGGGAGGAAAGCCTCCACCAGTCACTAGGCCGAGAGACCAAGGAGCTAAACATGGCTGCTATTCTTTGCCTAAGAAGCCACAGCAATGGCAGTTGGAATGGGAGGAACCTCTCACCAGTCACTAGGCAGAGAGACCATGGAGCGAAGCATGGCTGCTCTTCTTTGCCTCAGAAACCAGAGCAATGGCAGTTGGAATGGGAGGAAGGTCTCTCACCAGTCACTGCGCCGTGAGACCATGGAGCTATGCATGGCTGCTCTTCTTTGCCACAGAAACCAGAGCAATGGCAGTTGGAATGGGAGGAAAGCCGGTAACCAGTAACTAGGCCAAGAGACCATGGAGCTAAGCATGGCTGCTCTTCTTTGCCTCAGGAGCCAGAGCGATGACAGTTTGAATTCGAGGAAGGCCTTTTCAGAGTCACTGGGCCGAGACCATGGAGCCCGGCATGGCTGCTCTTCTTTGCCTGAGAATCCAGAGGAATGGCAATTGGAAAGGGAGGAAAGCCTCTCACTAGTCACTGGGCTGAGAGACCATGGAGATAAGCATGGCTGATCTTCTTTGCTTCAAAAGCCAGAGCAATAGCAATTGGAATGGGAGGAAGGCCTCTCACCAGTCACTGGGCCGAGAGACCATAGAGCTAAGCATCGCTGCTCTTCTTTGCCTGAGAAGCCAGAGGAATGGCAGTTGGAATAGGAGGAAGGCCTCTCACCAGTCACTGGGTCGATAGACCACGGAGCTAAGGATGGCTGCTCTACTTTGCCTAAGAAGCCAGAGGAATGGCAGTTGGAATGGGAGGAGGGCCTCTTACCAGTCACAAGGCCGAGAGACCAAGGAGCTAAACATGGCTGCTTTTCTTTGCCTAAGAAGCCAGAGCAATGGCAGTTGGAATGGGAGGAAGGCCTCTCACCAGTCACTAGGCCGAGAGACCATGGAGCAAGTCACGGCTCCTCTTCTTTGCCTCAAAAGGAAGAGCAATGGCAGGTGGAATGGGAGGAAGGCCTCTCAACAGTCACTAGGCCGAGAGACCATGGAGCTAATCATGGCTGCTCTTCTTTGCCTCAGAAGCCAGAGCAATGGCCGTTGGAATGGGAGGAAGGCCTCTCATAAGTCACGAGGTGGGGGGACGATGGAGGTAAGCATGGCTGCTCTTCTTTGCCTCAGAAGCCAGACGAATAGCAGTTGGAATAGGAGGAAGGCCTCTCACCAGTCATTAGGCCAATAGACCATGGAGCTAAGCATGGCTGCTCTTCTTTGCCTAAGAAGCTAGAGCAATGGCAGTTGGAATGGGAGGAAGGCCTCTGACCAGTCACTAGGCCGAGAGATCATGGAGCTAAGCATGGCTGCTCTTCTTTGCCTCAGAAGCCAGAGTAATGGCAGTTGGAATGGGAGGAAGGCCTCTCACCAGTCACAGGGCCGTGAGACCATGGAGCTAAACATGGCTGTTCTTCTTTGCCTCAGAAGCCAGAGCAATGGCCGTTGGAATGGGAGCAAGGCCTCTCATACGTCACGAGGCGGAAGGACGATGGAGGTAAGCATGACTACTCTTCATTGCCTCAGAAACCAGAGCAATGGCAGTTGGAATGGGGGGAAGGCCTCTCACCAGTCACTCGGCCGAGAAACGATGGAGCTAAGCATCGCTGCTTTCTTTTCCTCAGAAGCGAAAGCAATGGCAGTTGGAATGGGAGGAAGGCTTCTCACCAGTCACTGGGCCGAGAGACCATGGAGCAAAGCATGGCTGCTCTTCTTTGCCTCAGAAGCCGGAGCAATGGCAGTTGGAATGGGAGGAAGGCCTCTTACCAATCACTAGATTGAGAGACCATGGAGGTTAGAATGGCTGCTCTTCTTTGCCTTAGAACCCAGAGCAATGGCAGTTCGAAAGGGAGGAAGGCCTCTCATCAGTGACTGGGCCGT
Organism: Ctenosaura bakeri; assembly: GCA_948474755.1. NCBI lineage: Eukaryota > Metazoa > Chordata > Lepidosauria > Squamata > Iguanidae > Ctenosaura > Ctenosaura bakeri. Next base: position 14,212 of record CAOLHI010008273.1, on the reverse strand, counting down.
GAGACGATGGAGCTAAGAATTGCTGCTCTTCTTTGCCTCAGAAGCCAGTGCAATCGCACTTGGAAAGGGGGTAGGCCTCTTACGAGTCACTGGGCCGAGAGAAGGTAGAGCTAAGCATGGCTGCTCTTCTTTTCCTAACAAGCCAGAGGAATGGCAGTTGGAATTGGAGGAAGTCCTCTCAGCAGTCACTAGGGCGAGAGACCATGGAGCTAAGCATGAACGCTCTTCTTTGCCTAAGAAGCCAGAGCAATGGCAGTTGGAATGGGAGGAAGGCCTCTCACCAGTCATTGGGCTGAGAGACCATGGAGCTAAGCATGGCGACTCTTCTTTGCCTCAGAAGACAGAGCAGTCGCAGTTGGAATGGGAGGAAGGCCTCTAACCAGTTACAGGGTCGAGAGACATTGGAGCTAGGCATGGCTGCTCTTCTTTGCCTCTAAAGCCAGAGGAATGGCAGTCACTGGGCCGAGAGAAGGTGGAGATAAGCACGGCTGTTCTTCTTTGCCTCAGAAGCCAGAGCAATGGCAGTTGGAATGGAAGGAAGGCCTCTCACCAGACACATGGCCAGAGACCATAGAGCTAAGCATCGCTGCTCTTCTTTACCTCAGAAGTGAAACCAATGGCAGTTGGAATGGGAGGAAGTCTTCTCACCAGTCACTGGGCCGAGAGACCATGGAGCAAAGCATGGCTGCTCTTCTTTGCCTCAGAAGCCAGAGCAATAGCAGTCGGAATTGGAGGAAGGCCTCTCACCAGTCACTGGTCGGATAGACTATAGAGCTAAGCATGGCTGCTATTCTTTGCCTCGGAAGCGAGAGCAATGGCAGTTGTAATGGGATGAAGGCCTCTCACCAGTCACTAGGCCGAGAGACCATGGAGGTAACCATGACTACTCTTCTTTGCCTCGGAAGCCACAGCAATGGCAGTTGGAATGGGAGGAAGGCCTCTCACCCGTCACTAAGCCGAGAGACCATGGAGCTAAGCATGGCTGCTCTTCTTTGCGTCCGAAGCCAGAGCAATGACAGTTTTAATTCGAGGAAGGCCTCTTCCTAGTCACTGGGCCGAGACCATGGAGCTCGGCATGGCTGCTCTTCTTTGCCTGAGAATCCAGAGGAATGGGAATTGGAATGGGAGGAAAGCCTCTCACGAGTCACAGGGCCGTGAGACCATGGAGCTAAGCATGGCTGCTCTTCTTTGCCTCAGAAGCCAAACGACTGTCAGTTGGCATGGGAGGAAGGCCTCTCACCAGTCACTAGGCCGAGAGACGATGGAGCTAAGGATGGCTGCTCTTTTTTTCCTAATATGCTAGAGCAATGGCAGTCGGAATGGGAGGAACTCCTCTGACCAGTCACTAGGCCGAAAGACCAAGGAGCTAAACATGGCTGCTCTTCTTTGCCTCAGTAGCCAGAGCAATGGCAGTTGAAATAGGAAGAAGGCCTCTCACCAGTCACTAGGCCGAGAGACCATGGAGCTTTGCATGGCTGCTCTACTTTTCCTCAGAAGCAGGAGGAATGGTAGTTGGAATGGGAGGAAGGCCTCTCACCAGTTACTGGGCTGAGAGACCATGGAGCTAAGAATGGCTGCTCCTCTTTGCCTAAGAAGCCACGGCAATGGCAGTTGGCATGGGAGGAAAAGCCTCTCACCAGTCACTAGGCCGAGAGACCATAGAGGTAAGCATGACTACTCTTCATTGCCTCAGAAACCAGAGCAATGGCAGTTGGAATGGGGGGAAGGCCTCTCACCAGTCACTCGGCCGAGAAACGATGGAGCTAAGCATCGCTGCTCTTCTTTTCCTCAGAAGCGAAAGCAATGGCAGTTGGAATGGGAGGAAGGCTTCTCACCAGTCACTGGGCCGAGAGACCATGGAGCAAAGCATGGCTGCTCTTCTTTGCCTCAGAAGCCGGAGCAATGGCAGTTGGAATGGGAGGAAGGCCTCTTACCAATCACTAGATTGAGAGACCATGGAGGTTAGAATGGCTGCTCTTCTTTGCCTTAGAACCCAGAGCAATGGCAGTTCGAAAGGGAGGAAGGCCTCTCATCAGTGACTGGGCCGTGAGACGATGGAGCTAAGAATTGCTGCTCTTCTTTGCCTCAGAAGCCAGTGCAATCGCACTTGGAAAGGGGGTAGGCCTCTTACGAGTCACTGGGCCGAGAGAAGGTAGAGATAAGCATGGCTGCTCTTCTTTTCCTAACAAGCCAGAGGAATGGCAGTTGGAATTGGAGGAAGTCCTCTCAGCAGTCACTAGGGCGAGAGACCATGGAGCTAAGCATGAACGCTCTTCTTTGCCTAAGAAGCCAGAGCAATGGCAGTTGGAATGGGAGGAAGGCCTCTCACCAGTCATTGGGCTGAGAGACCATGGAGCTAAGCATGGCGACTCTTCTTTGCCTCAGAAGACAGAGCAGTCGCAGTTGGAATGGGAGGAAGGCCTCTAACCAGTTACAGGGTCGAGAGACATTGGAGCTAGGCATGGCTGCTCTTCTTTGCCTCTAAAGCCAGAGGAATGGCAGTCACTGGGCCGAGAGAAGGTGGAGATAAGCACGGCTGTTCTTCTTTGCCTCAGAAGCCAGAGCAATGGCAGTTGGAATGGAAGGAAGGCCTCTCACCAGACACATGGCCGAGAGACCATAGAGCTAAGCATCGCTGCTCTTCTTTACCTCAGAAGTGAAACCAATGGCAGTTGGAATGGGAGGAAGTCTTCTCACCAGTCACTGGGCCGAGAGACCATGGAGCAAAGCATGGCTGCTCTTCTTTGCCTCAGAAGCCAGAGCAATAGCAGTCGGAATTGGAGGAAGGCCTCTCACCAGTCACTGGTCGGATAGACTATAGAGCTAAGCATGGCTGCTATTCTTTGCCTCGGAAGCGAGAGCAATGGCAGTTGTAATGGGATGAAGGCCTCTCACCAGTCACTAGGCCGAGAGACCATGGAGGTAACCATGACTACTCTTCTTTGCCTCGGAAGCCACAGCAATGGCAGTTGGAATGGGAGGAAGGCCTCTCACCCGTCACTAAGCCGAGAGACCATGGAGCTAAGCATGGCTGCTCTTCTTTGCGTCCGAAGCCAGAGCAATGACAGTTTTAATTCGAGGAAGGCCTCTTCCTAGTCACTGGGCCGAGACCATGGAGCTCGGCATGGCTGCTCTTCTTTGCCTGAGAATCCAGAGGAATGGGAATTGGAATGGGAGGAAAGCCTCTCACGAGTCACAGGGCCGTGAGACCATGGAGCTAAGCATGGCTGCTCCTCTTTGCCTCAGAAGCCAAACGACTGTCAGTTGGCATGGGAGGAAGGCCTCTCACCAGTCACTAGGCCGAGAGACGATGGAGCTAAGGATGGCTGCTCTTTTTTTCCTAATATGCTAGAGCAATGGCAGTCGGAATGGGAGGAACTCCTCTGACCAGTCACTAGGCCGAAAGACCAAGGAGCTAAACATGGCTGCTCTTCTTTGCCTCAGTAGCCAGAGCAATGGCAGTTGAAATAGGAAGAAGGCCTCTCACCAGTCACTAGGCCGAGAGACCATGGAGCTTTGCATGGCTGCTCTACTTTTCCTCAGAAGCAGGAGGAATGGTAGTTGGAATGGGAGGAAGGCCTCTCACCAGTTACTGGGCTGAGAGACCATGGAGCTAAGAATGGCTGCTCCTCTTTGCCTAAGAAGCCACGGCAATGGCAGTTGGCATGGGAGGAAAAGCCTCTCACCAGTCACTAGGCCGAGACCATAGAGGTAAGCATGACTACTCTTCATTGCCTCAGAAACCAGAGCAATGGCAGTTGGAATGGGGGGAAGGCCTCTCACCAGTCACTCGGCCGAGAAACGATGGAGCTAAGCATCGCTGCTCTTCTTTTCCTCAGAAGCGAAAGCAATGGCAGTTGGAATGGGAGGAAGGCTTCTCACCAGTCACTGGGCCGAGAGACCATGGAGCAGAGCATGGCTGCTCTTCTTTGCCTCAGAAGCCGGAGCAATGGCAGTTGGAATGGGAGGAAGGCCTCTTACCAATCACTAGATTGAGAGACCATGGAGGTTAGAATGGCTGCTCTTCTTTGCCTTAGAACCCAGAGCAATGGCAGTTCGAATGGGAGGAAGGCCTCTCATCAGTGACTGGGCCGTGGGACGATGGAGCTAAGAATTGCTGCTCTTCTTTGCCTCAGAAGCCAGTGCAATCGCACTTGGAAAGGGGGTAGGCCTCTTACGAGTCACTGGGCCGAGAGAAGGTAGAGCTAAGCATGGCTGCTCTTCTTTTCCTAACAAGCCAGAGGAATGGCAGTTGGAATTGGAGGAAGTCCTCTCAGCAGTCACTAGGGCGAGAGACCATGGAGCTAAGCATGAACGCTCTTCTTTGCCTAAGAAGCCAGAGCAATGGCAGTTGGAATGGGAGGAAGGCCTCTCACCAGTCATTGGGCTGAGAGACCATGGAGCTAAGCATGGCGACTCTTCTTTGCCTCAGAAGACAGAGCAGTCGCAGTTGGAATGGGAGGAAGGCCTCTAACCAGTTACAGGGTCGAGAGACATTGGAGCTAGGCATGGCTGCTCTTCTTTGCCTCTAAAGCCAGAGGAATGGCAGTCACTGGGCCGAGAGAAGGTGGAGATAAGCACGGCTGTTCTTCTTTGCCTCAGAAGCCAGAGCAATGGCAGTTGGAATGGAAGGAAGGCCTCTCACCAGACACATGGCCGAGACCATAGAGCTAAGCATCGCTGCTCTTCTTTACCTCAGAAGTGAAACCAATGGCAGTTGGAATGGGAGGAAGTCTTCTCACCAGTCACTGGGCCGAGAGACCATGGAGCAAAGCATGGCTGCTCTTCTTTGCCTCAGAAGCCAGAGCAATAGCAGTGGAATTGGAGGAAGGCCTCTCACCAGTCACTGGTCGGATAGACTATAGAGCTAAGCATGGCTGCTATTCTTTGCCTCGGAAGCGAGAGCAATGGCAGTTGTAATGGGATGAAGGCCTCTCACCAGTCACTAGGCCGAGAGCCATGGAGGTAACCATGACTACTCTTCTTTGCCTCGGAAGCCACAGCAATGGCAGTTGGAATGGGAGGAAGGCCTCTCACCAGTCACTAGGCCGAGAGACCATGGAGCTAAGCATGGCTGCTCTTCTTTGCGTCCGAAGCCAGAGCAATGACAGTTTGAATTCGAGGAAGGCCTCTTCCTAGTCACTGGGGCAAACCATGGAGCTCGGCATGGCTGCTCTTCTTTCCCTTAGAATCCAGAGGAATGGTAATTCGAAGGGGAGGAAAGTCTCTACGAGTCACTGGGCTGAGAGATCATGGAGTTTAAGCATGGCTGCTCTACTTTGCCTCAGAAGCCAGAGCAATGGCAGTTGGAATGGGAGGAAGGCCTCTCACCAGTCACTAGGCCGAGAGACCATGGAACTAGGCACGGCTGCTTTCTTTGCCTCAGAAGCAAGAGGAATGGCTGTTGGAATGGGAGGAAGGCCTCTCACCAGTCACTAGGCCGAGAGACCATGGAGCTAAGCACGGCTGCTTTCTTTGCCTCTAAAGCCAGAGCAATGGCAGTTGGAATGGGGGGAAAAGTTTCTACCAGTTACTAGGCCGAACACCATGGAGCTAAGCATGGCTGCTCTTCTTTGCCTCAGAAGCCAGAGCAATTGCAATTGGAATGGGAGGAAGGCCTCTTTCCAGTCACTGCTCCGATTGACCATGGAGCTAAGCATGGCTGCTCTTCTTTGGCTCAGAAGTGAGAGCAATGGCAGTTGTAATGAGAGGAAGCTCTCTTACCAGTCACTAGGCCGAAAAGACCATGGAGGTAAGCATGACTACTTTCTTTGCCTCAGAAGCCACAGCAATGGCAGTTGGAATGAGAAAAGGCCTCTCCCCACTAGGCCGAGAGACCATGGAGCTAAACATGACTGCTATTCTTTGCCTAAGAAGCCAGAGCAATGGCAGTTGGAATGGGGGGAAAAGGCCTCTCACCAGTCACTAGGCAGAGAAACCAGGGAGCTAAGCATGGCTCCTCTTCTTTGCCTCAGAAACCAGAGCAATGGCAGTTGGAATGGGAGGAAGGCCTCTCACCAGTCACTGCGCCGGGAGACCATGGAGCTAAGCATGGCTGCTCTTCCGTGCCACAGAAACCAGAGCAATGGCAGTTGGAATGGGAGGAAGTCCTCTTTCCAGTCATTGGGCCCCAGAGACCATGCAGCTAGGCAAGGCTACTCTTCTTTGCCTGAGAAACCAGAGCAATGGCAGTTGGCATGGGAGGAAGGCCTCTCACCAGTCACTAGGCCGAGAGACGATGGTGCTAAGCATGGCTGCTCTTTTTTCCCTAAGATGCAAGAGCAATGGCAGTTGGAAGGGGGAGGAAGGCCTCTCCCCAGTCACTGGGCCGAGAGACCACGAAGCTAAGCATGGCTGCTCTGCTTTGCCTCAGAAGCTAGAGGAATGGCAGTTGGAATGGGAGGAAGGCCTCTTACCTGGCACTAGGCAAAAGAGACAATGGAGCAAATCATGGCTGCACTTCTTTGCCTCAGAAGCCAGACGACTGGCAGTTGGATTGGGAAAAAAAAGGTTTCCCCCCCCCAGTCATTAAGCCGAGAGACCATGGAGCTAAGCATGGCTGCTCTTCTTTCCCACAGAAGCCAGAGCAATGGCATTGGCAATGGCAGGAAGGCCTCTCTAACAGTCACTGGGCCAAGACACCATGGAGCTAAGCATGGCTGTTCTTCTTTGCCACAGAAGCCAAACGACTGTCAATTCGATGGGTTTGGGAAAGGGCCCCTTCCCCAGTCTCGGGCCCGGGGAGGCCATGGAGCTAAGCATGGCTGCTCTTCTTTTCCTCAGAAGCCAGAGCAATGGCAGTTGGAATTGGAGGAATACCTCTCACCAGTCACTGGGCCGAGAGACCTTGGAGCTAGGCACAGCTGCTCTTCTTTGCCTCAGAAGGCAGAGCAATGATTTTGGAAGGGGAGGAAGGCCTCTCACTAGTTTTAGGCCGAGAGACCATGTAGCTAAGCATGGCTGCACTTCTTTGCCTGACAAGCCAGAGCAATGGCAGTTGGAATGGGAGGAAGGCCTCTTACCAGTCACTAGGCTTAGAGACCATGGAGCAAAAGCATGGCTGCTTTCTTTGCCTCAGAAACCAGAGCAATGGCAGTTGGAACGGGAGGAAGACCTCTCACCAGTCACTGCGCCGAGAGATCATGGAGGTAAGCATGGCTGCTTTCTTTGCCTCAGAAGGCAGAGCAATGGCAGTTGGAATGGGAGGAAGGCCTCAAACCCTTTACTAGGCCGAAGAGATCAAGGAGCAAAACATGGCTGCTCTTCTTTGCCGCAGAAGCCAGAGAAATGGCAGTTGGAATGGGAGGAGGGCCTCTCACCAGTCACTAGGCCGAGAGATCAAGGAGCTAAGCATGGCTGCTCTTCTTTGCCTCAGAAGGCAGAGAAATGGCAGTTGGAATGGGAGGAGGGCCTCTCCCCAGTCACTAGGCCGAGAGATCAAGGAGCTAAGCATGGCTGCTTTTCTTTGCCTCAGAAGCCAGAAAAAAGGGGGCAGTTGGAATGGGAGGAGGGCCTCTCACCAGTCACTAGGCCGAGAGATCAAGGAGCTAAGCATGGCTGCTCTTCTTTGCCGCAGAAGCCAGAGAAATGGCAGTTGGAATGGGAGGAAGGCCTCTAACCAGTCACTAGGCCGAGAGATCAAGGAGCTAAGCATGGCTGCTCTTCTTTGCCTCAGAAGGCAGAGCAATGGCAGCTGGAATGGGGGGGAAGGCCTCTCACCAGTCACAGGGCCGAGAGATCAAGGAGCTAAGCATGGCTGCTCTTCTTTGCCTCAGAAGCCAGAGCAATGGTAGATGGAATGGGAGGAGGGCCTCTCACCAGTCACTGGGCCGAGAGACCAGGGAGTAAGCATGGCCCCCTTCTTTCCCTAAAAGCTTTTGGGAAGGGCCCTTTGGGAATGGGAGGAAGGCCTCTCACCAGTCACTGGGCTTAGAGACCATGGAGCTAAGCATGGCTGCTCCTCTTTCCCTTTAAAGAAGCCAGGGCAATGGCAGTTAGCATGGGAGGAAGGTTTTAACCAGTCACTGCGCCGTTAGACCGTGGAGCTAAGCATGGCTGTTCTTCTTTGCTTCAGAAATCAAAACAATGGCAGTTTGAATGGGAGGAAGGCCTCTCACCAGTCACTGGGCTGAGAGAACAGGGGAGCTCAGCATGGCTGCTTTCTTTGCCGCAGAAGCCAGAGGAATGGAATTTGGGAAATTGGGAGGAAGGCCTCTCACCAGTCACGGGGGCTGAGAGACTATGGAAGCTAGTCACGGCTCCCCTTCTTTGCCTCAGAAGGCAGAGCAATGGGAGGGGGAAATTTGGGGAGGAAGACCTCTCAACAGTAACTAGGCCGAGAGACCATGGAGCAAAGCATGGTTGCTCTTCTTTGCTTCAGAAGCCAGAGCAATGGCAGTTGGAATGGGGGGGAAGGCCCTCACCACTCACTAGGCCAAGAGATCAGGGGAGCAAAGCATGTCTGCTTTTCTTTGCCTAAGAAGCCAGAGCAATGGAAGTTGGAATGGGAGGAAGGCCTTAACCAGTTACGGGGCCCGAGAGATCAGGGGAGCTAAGCATGGCTGTTTCTTCTTTGCCTCAGAAGCCAGACAATGGCAGTTAGAATGGGAGGAAGGCCTCTCACCAGTCACTAGGCCGAGAGACCAGGGAAAACAAGCATGGCTGCTCTTCTTTGGTCCGAAGCCAGAGCAATGACAGTTTGAATTCGAGGAAGGCATTTTTTAGTCACTGGGGCGAGACCATGGAGCTCGGCATGGCTGCTCTTCTTTGCCTTAGAATCCAGAGGAATGGTAATTGGAATGGGAGAAAAGCCTCTCACGAGTCACTTGGCCAAAGAGACCAGGGGAGCTAAGCATGGCTGCTTTGCCTCAGAAGCCAGAGCAATGGCAGTTGGAATGGGAGGAAGGCCTCTCACCAGTCACTAGGCCGAGAGACCATGGAACTAGGCACGGCTGCTCTTCTTTGCCTAAGAAGCCAGAGCAATGGCAGTTGGAGGGGGGAGGAAGGCCGCTAAACAGTCACGGGGCCGAGAGTTTTAGGGGAGCTAGCTATGGCTGCTCTTCCTTGCCTCAGCAGACAGAGCAATGGCAGTTGGAATGGGAGGAAGGTTTTACCAGTTATAGGCCGAGACACCATGGAGCTAAGCATGGCTGCTTTTCTTTGCCTCAGAAGCCAGAGCAATTGCAATTGGAATGGGAGGAAGGCCTCTTTCCAGTCACTGGTCCGATAGACCATGGAGCTAAGCATGGCTGCTCTTCTTTCCCTCAGAATCGAGAGCAATGGTGGTTGTAATGAGAGGAAGTTCTCTTACCAGTCACTAGGCCGAGAGACCATGGAGGTAAACTTGACTACTCTTCTTTGCCTAAGAAGCCAAAACAATGGCAGTTGGAATGAGAGGAAGGCCTCTCACCAGTCACTAGGCCGAGAGACCAAGGAGCAAAACATGGCTGCTTTCTTTGCCTAAGAAGCCAGAGCAATGGCAGGTGGAATGGGGGGAAGGCCTCTCACCAGTCACTAGGCAGAGAAACCAGGGAGCTAAGCATGGCTGCTCTTCTTTGCCCCCAGAAACCAGAGCAATGGCAGTTGGAGTGGGAGGAAGGCCTCTCACCAGTCAATGCGCCGTGAGACCAGGGGAGCTAAGCATGGCTGCTTTTCCGTTCCAGAGAAACCAGAGCAATGGCAGTTGGAATGGGAGGAAGTCCTCTTTCCAGTCATTGGGTTGACAGACCATGCAGCTGGGCAAGGCTACTCTTCCTTGCCTCAGAAGCCAGAGCAATGGAAATTGGCAGGGGAGGAAGTCCCTTACCAGTCACTAGGCCGAGAGACGATGGAGCTAAGCATGGCTGCTCTTTTTTGCCTAAGATGCTAGAGCAATGGCAGTTGGAAGGGGGGAGGAAGGCCTCTACCAGTCACTAGGCCGAAAGACCAAGCAGCGAAACATGGCTGCTCTTCTTTGCCTCAGAAGCCAGAGGAATGGCAGTTGGAAGGGGAGGAAGGCCTCTCACCAGTCACTGGGCCGAGAGACCAGGGAAAATAAGCATGGCTGCTTTTCTTTGACTCAGAAGGCAGAGCAATGGCAGTTGGAATGGGAGGAAGGCCTCTAACCAGTCACTAGGCCGAAAATCAAGGAGCTAAAAGCATGGCTGCTCTTCTTTGCCGCAGAAGCCAGAGTAATGGCAGTTGGAATGGGAGGAAGGCCTCTCACCAGTCACGGGGGTTAGAACCAGGAGCTAAGCATGGCTGCTCCTCTTTGCCTAAGAAGCCAGGGCAATGGCAGTTAGCATGGGAGGAAGGCTTCTCACCAGTCACTGCGCCTTTTAAAGGGGAGTAGCCACGGCTTCTTCTTTGCCTCAGAAGGCAGAGTAATGGGAGGTGGAATGGGAGGAAGACCTCTCAACAGTAACTAGGTCGAGAGACCATGGAGCAAAGCATGGTTGCTCTTCTTTGCCTCAGAAGCCACAGCAATAGCAGTGGGAAAATGGGAGGAAGGCCTCTTACCAGTCAATAGATTGAGAGACCATGGAGGTTAGCATGGCTGCTCTTCTTTGCCTCAGAAGCCAGAGCAATGGCAGTTGGAATGCGAGAAAGGCCTCTATAAGTCACGAGGCGGAGAAACGATGGAGGAAAGCATGGCTGCTCTTTTTTTGCCTCAGAAGCCAGACGAATAGCAGTTCGAATAGGAGGAAGGCGTCTCACCAGTCATTAGGCCGAGAGACCATGGAGCAAAAGATGGCTGTTTCTTTTTGCCTCAGAAGCCAGAGCAATGGCAATTGGAATGGGAGGAAGGCCTCTCACCAGTAACTAGGCCAAGAGACCATGGAGGTAAGCATGACTGCTCTTCTTTGCCTCAGAAGTCACAGCAATGGCATTTGGGAAAATGGGAGGAAAGCCTCCACCAGTCACTAGGCCGAGAGACCAAGGAGCTAAACATGGCTGCTATTCTTTGCCTAAGAAGTCAGAGCAATGGCAGTTGGAAGGGGAAAGGAACCTCTCACCAGTCACTAGGCAGAGAGACCATGGAGCTAAGCATGGCTGCTCTTCTTTGCCTCAGAAACCAGAGCAATGGCAGTTGGAATGGGAGGAAGGCCTCTCACCAGCCCCTTGCGTGAGACCATGGAGTAAGCATGGCTGCTCTTCTTTGCCACAGAAACCAGAGCAATGGCAGTTGGAATGGGAGGAAAGCCGGTAACCAGTAACTAGGCCAAGAGACCATGGAGCTAAGCATGGCTGCTCTTCTTTGCCTCAGGAGCCAGAGCAATTGCAGTTGGAATGGGAGTAAGGCCCTTACCAGTCACTAGGCCAAGAGACCATGGAGCTAAAATGGCTGCTTTTTTTTTGCCTCCGAAGCCAGAGCAATGACAGTTTGAATTCGAGGAAGGCCTTTTCAGAGCTACTGGGCCGAGACCATGGAGCTCGGCATGGCTGCTCTTCTTTGCCTGAGAGTCCAGAGGAATGGCAATTGGAATGGGAGGAAAGCCTCTAACTAGTCACTGGGCTGAGAGACCATGGGGGATAAGCATGGCTGATCTTCTTTGCCTCAAAAGCCAGAGCAATAGCAGTTGGAATGGGAGGAAGGCCTCTCACCAGTCACTGGGCCGAGAGACCATAGAGCTAAGCATGGCTGCTCTTCTTTGCCTCAGAAGCCAGAGGAATGGCAGTTGGAATAGGAGGAAGGCCTCTCACCAGTCACTGGGTCGAGAGACCAGGGAGCTAAGGATGGCTGCTCTACTTTGCCAAAGAAGCCAGAGGAATGGCAGTTGGAATGGGAGGAAGGCCTCTTACCAGTCACAAGGCCGACAGACCAAGGAGCTAAACATGGCTGCTATTCTTTGCCAAAGAAGCCAGAGCAATGGCAGTTGGAAGGGGAGGAAGGCCTCTCACCAGTCACTAGGCCGAGAGACCAGGGGAGCAAGTCACGGCTCCTCTTCTTTGCCTCACAAGTCAGAGCAATGGCAGGGGGGAAGGGGAGGAAGGCCTCTCAACAGTCACTAGGCCGAGAGACCATGGAGCTAATCAGGCTGCTCTTCTTTGCCTCAGAAGCCAGACGAATAGCAGTTGGAATAGGAGGAAGGCCTCTCACCAGTCATTAGGCCAATAGACCATGGAGGTAAGCATGGCTGCTCTTCTTTGCCTCAGAAGCTAGAGCAATGGCAGTTGGAATGGGAGGAAGGCCTCTCACCAGTCACTTGGCCGAGAGATCATGGAGCTAAGCATGGCTGCTCTTCTTTGCCTCAGAAGCCAGAGCAATGGTATTTGGGAAAAGGGAGGAAGGCCTCTCACCAGTCACAGGGACGTGAGACCATGGAGCTAAATATGGCTGTTCTTCTTTGCCTCAGAAGCCAGAGCAATGGCCGTTGGAAGGGGAGCAAGGCCTCTATACGTCACGAGGCGGAGGGACGATGGAGGTAAGCATGGCTGCTCTTCTTTGCCTAAGAAGCCAGAGCAATGGCAGTTGGAAGGGGAGGAAGGTCTCTAACCAGTTACAGGGCCGAGAGATCATGGAGCTAAGCATGGCTGCTCTTCTTTGCCTCAGAAGCCAGAGCAATGGCAGTTAGAATGGGAGGAAGGCCTCTCACCAATCACTAGGCCGAGAGACCATGGAGCTAAGCATGTCTGCTCTTTTTGCCTAGGAAGCCAGAGCAATGGCGGGTTGGAATGGGGGGAAAGGGCCCCTTAAGTCACTAGGCCGAGAGATCATGGAGCTAAGCATCTCTGCTATTCTTTGCCTAAGAAGCCAGAGCAATGGCAGTTGGAATGGGAGGAAGGCCTCTCACCAGTCACTTGGCCGAGAGACCAAGGAGCTAAACATGGCTGCTATTCTTTGCCAAAGGAGCCAGAGCAATGGCAGTTGGAATGGGAGGAAGGCCTCTCACCAGTCATAGGCCGAGAGACCATGGAGCTATGCATGGCTGCTCTTCTTTGCGTCCGAAGCCAGGGGAAATGAATTTTAATTCGAGGAAGGCATCTTCCTAGTCACTGGGGCGAGACCATGGAGCTCGGCATGGCTGCTCTTCTTTGCCTTAGAATCCAGAGGAATGGTAATTGGAATGGGAGGAAAGCCTCTCACGAGTCACTTTGCCGAGAGACCAGGGGAGCTAAGCATGGCTGCTCTGCTTTGCCTCAGAAGCCAGAGCAATGGCAGTTGGATTGGGAGGAAGGCCTCTGACCAGTCACTAGGCCAAAAGACCAAGCAGCTAAACATGGCTGCTCTTCTTTGCCTCAGAAGCCAGAGGAATGGCAGTTGGAATGAGAGGAAGGCCTCTCACCAGTCACTGGGCCGAGAGACCACGAAGCAAAGCATGGCTGCTCTGTTTTGCCTCAGAAGCTAGAGGAATGGCAGTTGGAATGGGAGGAAGGCCTCTTACCTGGCACTAGGCAAAAGAGACAAGGGAAGCAAATCATGGCTGCACTTCTTTGCCTCAGAAGCCAGACGACTGGCAGTTGGAAGGGGGAGGAAGGCCTCTGACCAGTCACTAGGCCGAAAGACCAAGCAGCTATACATGGCAGCTCTTCTTTGCCTCAGAAGCCAGAGGAATGGCAGTTGGAATTGGAGGAAGGCCTCTAACCAGTCACTGGTCCAATAGACTATAGAGCTAAGCATGGCTACTCTTCTTTGCCTCAGAAGCGAGATCAATGGCAGTTGTAGTGGGGGGGAAGGCCTCTCACCAGTCACTAGGCCGAGAGACCATGGAGGTAAGCATATACTCTTCTTTGCCTCGGAAGCCACAGCAATGGCAGTTGGAATGGGAGGAAGGCCTCTCACCAGTCATTGGGCCGAGAGCCCAAGGAGCTAAACATGGCTGCTATTCTTTGCCTAAGAATTTCAGAGCAATGGCAGTTGGAATGGGGGGAAAGGGCCTCCCCACCAGTCACTAGGCAGAGAGACCATGGAGCTAAGCATGGCTGCTTTTCTTTGCCTCAGAAACCAGAGGAATGACAGTTGGAAAGGGAGGAAGCCCTCTCACCAGTCACTGCGCCGTGTGACCATGGAGCTACGCATGGCTCCCTTTTTTTTGGCCACAGAAACCAGAGCAATGGCAGTTGGAATGAGAGGAAAGCCGGTAACCAGTAACTAGGCCAAGAGACCATCGAGCTAAACATGGCTGCTCTTCTTTGCCTCAGAAGCCAGAGGAATGGCTTTTGGAATGAGAGGAAGGCCTGTTACCAGTCACTAGGCCAAAGAGATCATGGAGCTAAGCATGTCTGCTTTCTT
>CAOLHI010008270.1:0-10133 GCA_948474755.1 Ctenosaura bakeri | reverse complement strand
GTGGGCCCCAGGAGCACTGTGTGACCACGCACCATTTTTGGCTTTAAACCGAAAATGAAAAAGTGCATGCACAGTCCACGTCAGGCCCTTGAGCATCGCATAGATTGCAGACCATTCCTCCCATTTACGAGACACTCAAGGGGCCCTCTCGCTTTAGAAACGCCATGTGAAAATGATCTATGTTTTGTAATAAACCATTGTGGGTTTGAACACAGAATTTGTACCCACCCCCATCCTAAATGTTTCATAGAGTAAAAAAAAATGAAAAATATGCAGAAATAGTCTTCGATCCTCAGCCAGTGTCAATGAGGAGTAAGCTTTCTATAGTTTTTCATCTTTCATGCCAGCCATGATACAACTGAAAAATTGCATCCCTATTCTTTCTCAGTCTTTCATACCAGTCCTTTTCCTAGTAGTTGCTAAAGTTTTTGTCAAGCATCAAGCAATTCTGTAGACAGGGCCAGAATCTTGGTGGTGAGGATGGAAAGAATATTTGAAAATATTTGAAAAGTGGTCAAACACATAGGACAAGTGTCAGGAAACCTTGATCACGAGAATCTTGGACTGATGCTAACTTTTGCAGTTTTGGGAGTTATTCTGTGCAAAAATTTGTGCATTTTTGTTCAAACAGCATTTCTCTGCAGAGAAGATACATTTCTGCACAGAAAAAAATATTTTCTTTGAAGAAAATTCCATTTTCCTTGTAAGTCCCCTAACACACCTAAAAACTATGTCCTGAGAATCCTAATTATTTTATATCAAACATAGTGAGCCATAGAGATATACTGGATAGACATGTAGGCAGTAGATCAAAAGAGTAGCTGGTTTTCTGTCACACATCTTGAGTAATCTTGTAAATGGCTCACAAGCCATTGGAATGGAGTTTCAGCAGTGATCAGGAGACAATTAACTCTCTGGGAACACATAAACAATGCAAATAGCCTGGAATTTGACACTTTGAGGTATGCATCTCCGGATGAGAGATACTCATCTTCCAGGAAACTACAAGGCCGTATTTTCTTTGAACTACAAAAGCTGAAATCCATCTTAATAAAAATGGCAGCCATCTGGTTTTCCAGGACATGGGTCAGCTCTATAACTAGGCGCACTTTCTCATTCTTTTTGGGGGAGTTTGGTTTTGGAGTTGGGAATTTTGGAGTTAGGAGTTCTCTCAGATCTGCAAACCATGAAGCTGGTAAGCTCCCCTCAGCCTCTAAAGGCGTGGCTGAGATCATTTTCTCCCAGCTGAAGACTTCTGGATCGGTACAGTATTAAATCAAACCCTTATGTCTCTCTCTCCTAATTTTCACCTCTTTCTAACTTTCTATAGTCTTGTGTGCTTGTTGGAGTGAGTGCAGCTGAGTGATTGTATGGCTTTAACATCTATATCAATAAAATACGTAAATTTGAACAATTTGTGTGATTTTTGACTGGGCCTGACCCCATAAACATTGGGTAAAAGATTCCGCTCCGTTGCCCTGCCTCTCGTATTGCTAGCTTGTGCTCTTTGACTAATTTCCCCAACTTGAATAATTGAGAGTGCATTCAGGTGTCCCTAAGGACCCCCAAGCAAGCAGGGTAACATCCTTTTTAAAAAAGTAAATTTTGTACAGAAGTTCTGAACTACAAATAGTCTTTCAAAGCTGCATACTTGTTGAAGACTTTCCTGCAGTGGAATAAAATTCCTACAATTACTCACTGCTTCCTTTGAGGACAAAATTAGCAAAGAATTACCTCTCTGCCTGATGGTCCATTTTGCTAGGAGTAGCAATTTTTTTCAATGTCATGCAGTGGTGGTGAGGATGGAAAGAATATTTGAAAATATTTGAAAAGTGGTCAAAAACGTAGGACAAGTGTCAGGAAACTCTGACGCAGTGGTAGTAAGGAAACACAGACAATTTCTGTCAGACTTGACCTGTCCTTTTCCCCCCAGTGTTTTACATTCTTCATGCCTGCTACACCCAAGTCCCTTTCCTCCTGCTGAAACTCCTTATGCCAGTGTAGTTATTGCAATGTAGTACACCAGCAAGATTCTAGCCCTTTCTGTCCCAAAGCAGGACAGCAAAAAGTGACCCTCTAGGTATTTTAGAACCTGAGGCACAAAATCCGACTTGAACTTCTTCTTCTCCCCAACCATAAAAATAGGATAACAATGCGCTGAATAACCAACAATTTGCTTCCTTTGGATGACACCCTCAAATCAGCTTCCACTTTATTCTGGCTAAATGATAGGGCCAATTGTGTCAGGTAAGGAGAAGCTCCAGGGTGCAGTCTACTGATATGTTCCCTGTAATTGAAATTTACTCCACTGAAATTATTGGAACCTGTACAAGAATGCTACCTGTGGTTTACTTGAGTGACAGGGCATGAAAACCTATTTAATGCTGTCATTTTTACTCCCTCACACTAAGCGCTTTCAGTGACATATTTTGCCTAAAACACACAGTAGTATAATGGGTGTCATTTCTATGTCATATAAGATTTGGAAATGTTATACTGGTATATGTCTATTGGTATGTATGTATGTATGTATGTATTTATAGAGCTATATCTCACCCTTTCTTATGAGATTTCAGGGTAGTCTACAGATAAAACAATGAACAATTTAAAACAATTCTAGATTAAAACAATGAAATGGTTTAACAGGGTAAAAAGATATTTCAAAAATAACAGGTTCAAGTTGTTTAAAAGGCTACAACTATTAAAAGTCATGGATGTGCACACTGAAAAGTAAATTAAACAGCAAAGGCTTTAGAATCATATAATCGTTTAATTGTGACCACAAGGGCCATCTAGTTCTACCTCTTGCATTACAAAAACAAACAATTAAGCACTGCTAAGAGATGGCCATCCATCCTCAAAGACCTCCCCCGAGAAAAGAATCTGTCCCTCTATCTGTCCCAGTCTATTCTGCTTCCATAGAGATCTTACCATCAAGAAATTCTTCCTAAAGTGTATACGGCATCTCTTTTCTTATAATCTGAATCCACTGTTCTATGTTCTAGTCTCTGAAGCGGCAGAAAACAAGCTTGGTCCATCTTCTACATGACATCCTTTCTGATATTTAAATATGGATATCATATTACCTTTCAGTCCTCCATTCTCCAAGTTATGAGCCATTCCTTATGAGATGTTATCTGGCCTATACATTTTTCCACCTTGGTCACACTTCTCTGGACATGTTCCAGTTAATAAAAAGCCATATCTTGATTTGGTGCAAATCAGACCTCCATGGGGAGAGCATTCTTCAATTTAGGGTCCCAAAGCTGAAAAGGCTGTTTCTCATGTTTTCCCACATTATGTTGCTTTCCAGTGGTAAGACATAGAACAGCACTCCTCCTGCAGACCTCAGTCCTTAAGCAGGTAGACATTGGTATATGTCTTACACTGATCACTTGGGAGCAGTGGTTCATTCATTGGAAGCCAACTGAGAAAGGGCATAGAGGTGCCAGAGAAAAAACTATAGAGGAATCCTGCACTTTTAATGGTTGTATAGAACAGGCAATTCTGCAGACATTGCTTATTATCTGTTTGTTATCTGCTTGCATGAAACACAACTGCTGAGATTATCTCTTCTACACACTTGTTAAAGTTACAGAAACCCTCTCCATTTTTCAACCCAGCAAACCTGCAACATAGCTGTAATCCAAAAATAGAAAAGCAGAATGTGTGGTTTTGTATGCTTTGCTGAAAACAATCCTTTCATCAATATAAATGTGGTACACAGGTAAATCTGTCATGCAGTGAATAAACTTAAGTGATCATGATTTGAGCAAGCTCCATATAAGCAGCACAGCCAAAGTCACTGCAGATCCAGCTCTTAGTATCAGCACATATTGCTAATAAACAGAAAAATGGAAACTAATTTTGATTATCCTGCTTCACTAGCTGCCAGCAAGTGGTGGTATTAAGCTTCTTTAGCAATCATATGGATGCTGGCAATAAACTGAAAGGAATCTTGCTTGCTTGCTTTCCTTTCTTCTTTCTTTCTTTCACTTTTAATCTCATGCCTTAGCCCAACTCTAGATCCACATCATTAAGAACTGTGCATATGATATGAGAGAAAGGATCGGTGATATCACACTGATTAAGATGTTACACTGGTTTCCTGCTTTGCTGATGATGAGAAAGACACAGGGAATATTTTTAAAGTGGTATATATTACCTTCAAACAGACACAAGACTGCAACTCTCCTCCCCCCAAAAAAAACCCTCAAAATAAAACTAGTCTTTCATGTATGAATACTGCATGAAAAGATCTTTAGAAATCTCTGAAATAATATATTTTTTAAAAAATCCAAGATATTTTTTCTTGAATTAGAAGGTAGTGACAAGAAAAAAAGGCATGTTGTAGATTACAAATCCTAGAAATGCCCGATTTCTCACTAGCTAAGGAATTCTGGGAGTGGTAGTCCAATAAGAAAATCTACAGTCTCTACAAGGATGTATGCTCCTATCATATGTCCTTTTACAGAGGCATCAATAGTCTGTATCCATGGGTTCCATTCACAAATCATGTTATCAATCACTAAAAGTCTAAATTCATCTCTGAGCATCTTCCCTAGCTATCTATAGTATAATCTGTGTGAAGAGTGCTGGATAGTTCCTGATTTCACCACAAAAATCATACAATGCCTTTACCCCCTCAGCACAAGCTGGCAAGAGACAGATGAGGCTGAACTTTGCAGCTGCAAACACTGAATTTCATTAAGAACCATGTTGTACCAATCCTTGATAAAACAAATGGATGATTTTATCTTTGCTCAAAGTAGACTACAGGACATGGTGGCACTATAGAAAAGGAGCAGAGAGATTAAAGAGCTGACATGTTCCAATTAAATTCAGAGAGGAAATTCAGAGTGGAGAATAGAAAGCAAACTCTGTGGTTGAAGTTCTGTTTATTGGCTCCTTAAGTCATTTTTTTTTTAATCTGGGGAAAAAATGACAAAAACCTGGTGTCAGTGAAATCATGGGGAAGATGATAACTGTCATTGCAATACGTAATCCATCTTCATTATAATCAGTGGGAATCTTGCCACTTCAATAGGAGGAGGGATTGCAAGCAGGGTTTATAGAGACTTTTAATGAAAAGAAATTCATTCACCTAAATCTTCCCATTGCTGTTCCTCTCACTGCCATTCCTCTCACATAATTTAACAAGAAATGTGTTTTTAAATACAGAACAGTGTTTTCTTCAACATCAATTCATTAGAAAGAGGAAAGGGAGAAGAATAACAAACCGACATAAATATGACTTTCTGCTCTCCAGGAACAATGCCTAGAATTCATACAAACCATTGCTGTCTGTTTAAATTCCAGAAGAAGAAGGGGGAGAAGAAGAGCGAGGGGGAGAGAATCAGGCTGAAGTCCTGTATACATTGACCTGAGTGAAAGCTTCATTGAACTTGTTGGTGCTGGTTCCTGAGTAGGCATAGACAGGATCTGATTAGCAACATGGTGGATTTAAGTAATTCATAAAGTTCAGAGGGGAAGGAAGAACAATCCCATCTATTTAATGCATGTTGAGAAGGCATGTTAGGCTTGAAATCTGGTACTTGGTAACTTGCTATACAATTAACACTTGGTATTAATTAGTATTTGGACACTCAGGGCTCATCAAACAACCTTGCTTTAGAATTGTTTGTTCTGCCTACTACATGTCGGTGGTCAGTTTGTGCAGAAGGGAAAGACACTGCTAACATGAAAGATGTCTTTGGGAATGACCCAGGATGTTGACTGGAACATGCAGACTTGGGAATCTTAAGGGTCAGATAGAATGTAACTCATATACAAACTGTGACTCTGCTAATGCTGATGCATTAATCTTTTCTTTTGTGTAAGTAAGAAAATTATTTAAAAGGGCAAGCATAGAAGAATAAAGACATCCTTCTGGATCACTACTTTTAGTAGGCTATATCGAACCCAGTTTTGATACTCAGAGGGATCTTTTGGGCAAAGCTGGGTTGTGTTTTTTTATTTTCTTTGTTTTCCTTTCCTTTCATTCTTCCTACCTTGTGTTTGGGGGTTCAGTTCAGCTCTGTGTCCACCTGGGGGTACAATGAGGTACAGTTTGTTTACCCACCCTAACAAGTAGACAATTGCTTGCCATAAAGCTTCCTATGCTAAGGTGATTCCATAAAATGATGGCTGTTTTTCTTAAGAAGGTATTATGCATGGCAAACCTGGCCCTAAACATTTTGGTATCTGAGCCTGTCATAATGGGCTGACTTTATCTGGTCAACATAGCTGAGGGGATACCAGCTCACTTCCAGGTTACCAAAGCATTAATTATATGTTGGATTAGGCTACATTTTTTTAGAGTCAGCATTCTATAAGATCAATAAAGACCATGACAAACAATCACCCAATGGGTATGACCATTTTGTGAGAGGTGTGAAATCCTGAAGAAACTTTGAAGTGAGTTTTCATGAGATGACCACAAGGTTTTGAGGACTAATGGAGGGGGGGTAGAGGAGCTGCTGCCTGTTTCACTGTTCCTAGAGAAGGTTGGTCGTAGACTGAACAAGGAGGTCCACATTCCGAGCTTTCAATGATCAGCCAAAGACACAGAATACCACCTGTGTTAGGTGCAGAATACATATGTTTTAGTTAGTTGTGTTAGAGTTCATATTTTCTTTCAAACCTTGGCTGAAGACAATTTGAGACTGCATTGTAACATTCTAACTACTTGTAAGTAATGGCTGAGGCAAGGTGCCTTCATGTATAAGATACCCTTTCTTAATGCTAAGATTTCTTGCTTAGAAAAAAAAAAGCTTTCCTTAGAAGATCTCCTCCTTTCCACTCTCTCTTTCCATGTGCCTTTGTTCAATGTGTGCACATATGCATGTTTAGGGTTCCCATCAGCTGTGAAACTGGAAGAGGACATCTTTGCAGAATCATAGGTGGAAATCAGGCAGGTTAAACTGCTCATTGTTTTCCATTAGGTCACCAAATCTTAAGATGCAAACATTAATAAGTGACAGCAGCTGATAGATTTTGACATGTCCCCCTATCTAACTCAAGATTGGGGACCAGGAAACTCTTTATATGTGCTAGCATATTGGTCCCTTATTTATTATTTCTTTCAATGTTTAGTAATTATATAAAATGTAGCAAACATGCAAATGCAAATACAAATCCACAAAATGAAATAGACACACTGAATTATTAAAAAATGTTATCAATGGCCAAAATGTATTGAATCTCCTTATTTCCCCATAGCTTACCACAATTTAGGATCCATATCCACTATTTCCATCGATAATGACAAGTTCAATGTAATTTAATGAGATCCATGTTCTTTGGTTCTAAGTCGAGGGATCGTATCTAGTCTTGACTGTAGCTACACAAAAAAATAACACTACTTCCTTAATATCTTCACAATCCTTCCTTAATATTCCCTTAAAGGAGATTCAAAATGATAATTCTAAAAATGGAGATTCTAATAAACAATTTTATGTTTTTCTTCATTTCAGAACAACTGGGTTAAGAGTTGGATGATGTAAACAATGTAAAATTGGCCTGGCATGAGGCTACCTTCAGTTCCTTCTTGGAAAGAAACTCACTTTAGTTCATTTACCGTTCAACATGTTCACGTTTCAGCTTTTGAAATATTTTCTGGCAAATGTCACCTGGCTGTGGTGATGTATTACTTTTTAATTCCCCACTTATTCTTAAAGATCTTGTTCTACATCTATTTGACACTTCATCAAAAATTAGGCCTACAAATAACTGTTTAAGTCTGGGTATCTCTCAATCAATTTTCTAATCTACTGTGAAGACAGATTCAAATGATTAATTCAGTTTCTCTGCAATTTCCCTGCCTACCCTTAAAGTACTTTCTTGTACTTGTGCCAACTAACAATCATGTTGTCTCTACTGGCTGTGTTTCATTTGTCTTTAGAGAAATGTTATTATTAGTTTTTATATCTACTATATAAAAGTCAATGTTTGTCTTTGTGTTAGTCTGTCTGCATCAGGCAGGCGAAGACCTCATAGGATTGGCTGGCTGTGAAGATTCCATGGAATCCTGGGGTTGGCAGTTTAGAGAGGGGCCGTTAGAATTCTCAGCCGAGAGCTCTTGGGCCTCAGGCCTGTTGCTATGGAGATGAGGCCTACCATAAGTAAAGATGCCAGAAAACATTTGGGAGCCACATGTGAGAAAAAATAAAGTGACATACACAACATAGTTACTTCTCCCCTCACACAGTAGATTGTATGGGTTCCATATGTGAGGAATCTTAAAGTTGAAATTCAAAACAAAAATTGCGTCCAGAAAAACATAAGGCCATTACACAAATTCAATGGAAAGAAAAAAAAATTAAAAGCCAGTACATTAACATCGCCAGAGAACACAGATTGGATTGGGGACTATGGGGAAAAGTTACACGTATTGGAATAGGCCAGTTGCTATGGAGCAAATGCCCAGCAGCAAGGAGGAGGACAGTGTATTCCCTCAGGAACCCAACATCTCTATGTTAACAACTATGAATATAGATTGGATTGGAGCATATGGGGATAAGTTAAAGGTACTGGAACAGGCCAGTTGCTATGGAGATTAGGCCTAACAGCAAGAAGGAGGGCAGTGTACTCCCTCAGGAACTCAACCTCTGTATGTTAACAACTCTGAATACAGATTGGATTGGGGAATATGAGGAAAAGTAACAGGTACTGGAATAGGCCAGTTGCCTGAAGACCAGGCCTAGCAGCAAGGAGGAAAACAGTGTATTCCCTTAGGAACCCAAACTGTGTATGTAAATAACTCTGAATACAGATTGCATTGGGAAATATGGGGAAAAGTTACAGGTACTGAAGAAGACAAGTGGGTGAGTTCTTAAGAGGAAAATAAAATCTCGGACAATGTCAGGTAAATATACTAGTCTCTGATACTTTCAATTTGACGTTTTTCTTGGGTTTCATAATTGTTGATCTATGTTTGATTTTTTGGGGGGAGGGGTCTGTCTGTACTTAAAAATAGAAATCTCACTATTTGCAGTTTGTTTGATTTCACAATATTACACTTGTACAATATCCTTTTTTCCCCTTTTAAATCTGTGAAATACATTCCGTCCACTAAATATTCCAAAGGAATTTATTTAGCCACAGCATTCAGACTAGCCTTAAATGTATAATTTGGAGAGGCAAAATCAACCCCATTTGAAAGCAGATGTGAAAGTTCTGAAAGATGAAGAAGTCAATAACAGACATGATAATTTCCAACAGACCTTGTTCTTAAATAATTGTTGATATCAAAAGTTTTTCAGTAAAAACATACTCTTGTTGAATACTCTCCTAAACTAATCTGGATCCCCAAAGCCTTTTAGAGCCTTCAATGTGATTGCAGTATGTATATTTCAGCTTTTCTTACACCTTCAACTCCTCCTCCTTTTCTTGGCCCACTCTGTCCACTTTTTATTCTCTTTCCAAACTCTTCCTTTTGATATCACTTCTCCAGATAGTTCCTTTGACAAGCTTCCTTTTTTTGGTCCCTAGTCTCTTGGGCACTGCTTCTTCTCTCCTTCCCTTTGACCTTGTACCTGTTCACAGAAAATGCATACAGATTTCCATGTGGATATAAAAAAGAAAAAAAAAACTAGCATGCTTTTGTGAACAAATGGATAAGATGGGAATGCAGCTGGGATTCAGAGATATGCAACCAAAATGAAACTGAGCATTTTTCCCCCACATTCCTGAAGATGTCTATATCTAGCTCTACAGCACTGCCTAGGCATAAAGGTTTAGCTATGTGCTACCCAAATGAAATGCTGTACCCATCTCCAAATTTTTAGCTTTACAGTAACTTAAAACTTCAGTTGAGCATTTTTATCAATATAGTTCAAGATCTAAAGAAAAGGAGCAGACAAAGTTACCAAAGGAATGTGAAAGAGCTAATATAAGAGTTCTAGGTATGAATGATATTTTAGTATTTCACTCATTGTAATGCCAGAAATTTGCAGCCTGAATGGAAAATTTCATATGGGCAGAGGAATTAATATTTCAGAGGCAGAGTTCTCATTCTCCCTCTCCCCTCCACACACACCCTTGCCTAGTCAGCTCAGAAAGTCTGCTAGATTCCAATAAAAAGAAAAGGCCCGACAGATAACACTTCACTCATTGAGTAATGCTGCTCAAGG
>CAOLHI010008269.1:0-10137 GCA_948474755.1 Ctenosaura bakeri | reverse complement strand
CAAGCTGATTGATGTCACCATTACGGCATCATAATAAGATGGGAAAGAGTACAACACCTAATAATGAAAGCCAATAAGAATGTGAAATAATGAAATCTAATAGTGCAATTAATGCTGGTTGTGTACATATGCAACACATCACAGTCTGATATCTTCTCAGTCGCCTTCTATTTTTCTATCAGCAGAAGTCCACCACTGGATTCTGTACCTAAAAATAGTAGTAATAATTGTAGTAGTAGCACAATATCAATAAAAGAACTACATGTAGAAAGCAGGATAATGTTGACACATTGCTCAGAAACAACTTATAGTCATCCGAACATCCTTTGAGTACAGTGCAATCAGTAACCTAGAAAATCAGAAATGTACCACAAAACCCACATCAACTGTGCATGCCAGTACCATAGAAAACAAACAGACAAAAAAAATCTGGCAAATGTAGGCAAATTAAGCTGATGTTTCATGAGGCATAAACGATGATAAAAAAAAAAGAGGGGGGAGTGTCAGTAAAAATATGACTTAAAATGCAGCTCTGTAATCAGGGTTCAACCACATGGTTTTATGTCATAGTTTCTCTTTTGCTGCTTTTATTGTGGATTGTCTGTGCAATGTCACAGTTCTCCCACTTAGCCAAACAAGGTAACTGCAAATTGGGTATATGAGCATGCATTTTTATATAATATAAAGCTCCTCCGAAACTTAGAATTCTATTCTGCATTAAATTTTTAAACTGTAGGACAGGACTGGCATCAGCACCTCGGATCTTAGCACCTCATTGTGACCCTTAAAAGAACTCTAGTTTAACATTTTAAATGACAGCCTTCTTCATAATTTTGCACAATGGCCTAATCTTACCTTAATATGGTTCTGGAACATTGTGGCAAATTAAAGATGGTGGTTATACACAGTGACTAAATAGAACTGGAAGGCCTGATGAAGCTGCCAAACAAACCCATCAAGGTTTCCTGAGAGAAAAGGGGTCTGACAAGACAGTCCTTTATCCAGAGACTGCCCTGTTTCAAAGATTTAAGCAACTCGCCTAGTTGCTGAAAATACAAGTGTAAGTGGTTGTCTGAAGGCCTATCTTTAGGAGGAAAACATGCTGTTAAAAGCACTTTAAAACAGAAATCATCCATAATTACTGTACATATGCATGACGACACAAAGTACCAACCATATTTCATTTCAACAGGGTGTCTATAGAACTGATAAAACTGGACATTCAGTTATTCAACATGATTAGTGAACTACAATTATAGATGGTTGTGGCTACTGTATTGTGGGAAACAGTTTGAAATCTCCACAGACTGTAATATTTAAAATATAGCAACCCTGAATGTACCCTATCACGTATGATTTTGGAAGTTAAGTGGGGTCTGGCCTAGTTACAGCATGGATGGGAGAATACCAAGTAATATTAGAAATTTAGGCAGGGCTGGCAAAGAAACCCAGAGAGCCTCCACTAATCAGAATCGACAATACTGTATTATATAAGCCAATGGTCTGATTTAGCATAGTATAACTTTCAAAATTTTTAAAGTATACAGAATTTGGTGCATGCCATCTTAGAGCTATTGTGAGTAAACTGGTCATGAAACTCTCAGTATGAAAGCATTAGATTGAGTTAATTGCTGATTATCTTCTGTTTCAGATATACACATTAGAGTACCTAATTATGCCTTTGCTTTTGCTATTCTGTTGAAACTGGGATAGTTGGAATTGTGACTCAGCAGGCATTCTTCTCACCTTCTGTTAATAAGGACCCTACAAAATGTCCATTGTTATTTCCTTGGCTTTAGAAAATCTAAATGTCTGTTTAAAATTAGACGGGGTCAATTTGAAGGAGTGAGAATCCAACTTTTCTTCACTTCTGACCACATTCTGCCATTTTTATACTGACGAGTATCTCATCTCATCTCGTCTCACAACTAGTCTCTCTGGAATTAATGAGACTTCTTGCTGGGTAGGCTATGTGAATGTGTCAGCATGAGCAAAGGTGACAGTCAGGCCTTCAGCCAGCAGCACAATCCAACCCTCTGGCCCAAACAACACCAGATGTACATTAATAAATATAGCCTCCAATCCCAGAATCCCCACTGTTTAATTGAGGGGAGGAAGAAAGGGGACTTCTTCCACAACATCCCCTGCATTTTAAATAGTTTCATCTTTATTAGCAGCAATGTAACTTCCACATTATTTCCATTTGTTTTGACATGATAATGTGGTCTCAGCAGACTCGCACTGACACCATTTCATTTTGTCTTGATTTTGTAACCATCCCCTTGACATCTCCACAGACTGATTTAGTGCAGTTCTGACATTGTAATGTGCTCTGTTGCAGACTTGTATTGACATCTTCTGGGGAGATTTGTGATGGCAGGAGGTCCCACAGAAGTGAAGAGTATAATGCCATTGTCACAAAATATAATCGCCACATCAACCTCAGGCACTATTTTGTTGGCTTAAAAAAAATCTCTTCAGGATTTCTTCCCCCCAGAGATACATTCTTTTAAATGCAATATGTTTTACCTCCTATAAGAATGAGCCAGATACAATGCAATGATATTCCCGAGTTATGCCAGCAGGATGACAACAGGCTGCTAATACATTTTCACCAGTGGAACAAAACATTAACACCAACATAGCTGATTTAAGCTGATGTAATGTTTCTCTGGTCTGATGACCCTTCTGCCAGTAGGACACCAAAAGGCAAAATGTGGGCAGAGTTTGAGTTGTAGCAGGAGAAGAACATAGTGAGGTCCATTCCGTTCATAACAAGGATATATGAAGGACGCGAGAAAAATAAAAACACTATTATTGGCATCAATAATTATCAGGTTCCAGCCACACCAAAGGACAAGGTTCTGATTAATTCAGGAACAGAGCTTAGAAAAGTACCCTTTATATATACTAAGACTCCCAGAATGCTCCAAGCAGAAAAGCCAGTTGACATGTACTGGCTGGAGATTTGAGGAACTTCAGACCAAAAACAAACAAAGAAAGAAAGAAATCCAGCCTCTGTTCAGGAGTCAATTACAGTTCAGCATTTGAAGTATGTAAAATCTGACAAAGGAATGTGGTATTTGTATCATGACACTCCATCATGCTGCCATAAGGCAACAAAACTATGGACACTTGATGGGAAGGTGTGATGAAAAGATGTTTTGTGCAATGAAAGTAAATAGTATCAGTAAGCAACCAAAGGTATAAGTAATTATAGGAAAGGAAGATCATGAATGAAGATGGCTAAACTGAGGCTGTCATATTTTGGATAGATCCCCACTGAGAGAGAATGAGAGAGAGAGAGAGATAAAACGATGATAATGCTTGGTAAAATGGAAGGCAGTAGAAGAAGAGGGAGACCACACTTCAAGTGGATTGATTCAATCAAAGAAACCACGGGGCCTGTGTTTACAAGATCTAAGCAGGGCTGTGGATGACGCTTGGAGAGCTCTCATTCATAAGGTAGCCATAAGTTGAAACTGATAACAATTAACAGGAAAGATCATGAATACTGCTCTGATATCTTCAGACACTGCAGTTTAGACACAAAAATTCTTAGGATCTTGGACTTAACTTCAACCATACACATCTGTTCCGTGGATGGCCAATGAAATGAAATTCAGCCCACCAGTAGTATCTTATAGCTCAAAGCAAGGACATAAGTCTTTGAACATTTTGTCTTTGGCATGAGGGCAAATGATTGATGACCAACCATGGAATGAGATCAAACATAGAAAGTTCGGTCAGACAAGGCGAGCTTTATTTAATCTAATGTATTTAAGTTGTGTTGGCCTGGAACAGGAGCAAGAAGAGGGAACAATCTGATAGGGTTCAGCTGAAGCCAGATATCACCCTGTGAGCCCTCAGCCTTCCCTTGGGTGAAAAGCCTCTGCCCCATGAGTAATTCAAATATTTGGGTTGTACCCCAGCCAGTTGTAATTAGAAGGTAACCCGGGGCTCCCACGCAAGTCACAGAAATCTACAAGCAAGTGCCCAATCCCAGGTCAGCCTCAAGAGTAGCCTCTTTCCCTACCCCTTGACCCTTAAAGAAGCAGATTCAAAGCTGTGACCTACACCAAAAGGGTACCAAAGGTGTACAACCAAAATCTTATATTATCCCCCTGCTACCTGCCATAGGCACAGAACAAGTGTCTGCTCAATCCCTTTGCCCCACCAGGCTGACATGGCCAACATGGCCCTCAACCACTGCTGCAACTTCCCAGGAACAACATATTACCCTTTCCCAACAACCATCAGCCTAGTAGAACTTAGAAAACTATGACAGAATGTGAAAGAAAGTAGCCAAACCTCTTTCTCAGACCATTATGGACTTCCCTATTTATACTCCTTCGGGCGAGGGTCAAGATGTCAAGGATCATCCTCACTTTACCACACTTGGTAGGGCAATATAGCAGAGAACAATCCTTAGTAAAGCATTGCACAGCAAGGTATACAGAGAACAATGTAAATCTCGTCATGTAGAGAACAATGCTCGGTAAAGTACTGTAAAGCTTCATATATGATGACTTCGTATAAGTCAAAAATCACTCAAAGTTTGTAAAATCAGGGCCTTGCCCTTTAGCAAGCCCAAGTGATTCCCAACAAAGTGAATGACTAAAACATGAGGAGGAGGCCCAGTGCACTCCTCAAACAAGGAGAAGCAAAATGCTCCATTTAAGGCCTCTTCTCCCAAGTTGGGCTCCAAACAGGCAACTCTGGACCTGGAGCACCAACCAGTAAACCACACTATGACTGCAAATCAGGATCCATCATCTTGCCAAACAGCACCTGGAAACTAACAGGAAAAACAAAGAACAACAATGTTAGCATGTCATAATGTATTCAAAACCTAAAAGGATGCACATACCTCTTTGCAGCAGATGACCTCTAATGCCCAGTATACTGGATAGATTGTGGGCCTAAGCCCATTGCAAAAGCTGTAGAGTCAGCATTAGTCTAGAAGGAATGGGTGCCAAATTTAACCATTTGCAGGCTCAAGTTCTGCAAGACCTTCAAGGTGACAGTCCAAAACTGGTACTTATTGACAGGCAAAAAGTCAGCAAAGCAAGAACGGAACCCAAGTAACCCACCCACTTCCCCTTACCTGAACATAAAGCTACAGAGCATGAACTGGGCATAATGTCAGGTTGGCACACAAGTTGACCCCTTCCTTTTCTGGACAGTTTTGGAACACCGAACTGTTACTGTGGTTCAGACCTGGACGTTGACAGCACTAGATATCCCTTTTGATATCAAATAATTTGACCTTTTCCTGGCACCCTGGCTCATGTGTTTGAGAGGGTCCCCAGAAAGGTACATACACAAGGAGCAGCCGTTAATGGCAGGGATTTCCAACTTCCCCTCTCAAGCAGGCATTTCAAAAGCCTTGGTCACTGCTCTGGGACCTGGCTTGCAGATTCATTTTGTTTTACAATGATGCCGGATTTGCACCAATGACTAACAAGACCACAATAAGTGCCCATCGATTTGCAGTTGGGCTGCACGATTGATCTACCCATGCTAATCCCATAGCAGCAGTTTTAACTTTTTTCCGAGCCTTTGTCCAGTCCAAAACTTATTTTGTTCTCAACATTTATGGCACGGCCCGCAAAAAACAATTTCTGCTATATAAACCCCTAGTTCTGAGAGTTCAGGGAACTACTCCTGAATTTCATCCCACCTTGCTGTCGGTCGGTGTGGCAAGTTCCCTCAGCAAACCTTGCTGAGCTCCCTTTTCTCCATCTTTCCAGGACTACATGATCAGGTGTCGTATTGCCTACCCTTAAGCTCTCTTTTTCCTCTCCTTTTCCTATTTCTAAGTTAGCAGTGTGTCTGTTTGTCCTATATGTTGCTTTTCAATAAAACATTAATTGGTTTACTCTGAATTTGTCTGGATCACTAACCTGACACTGTAGACATAGGGTGAAAGATCTCCACTAATGTTGTCCTGCCTCTTGTTAGCCAGTGAGTGTGCTCTAGTTAATTTCCCCATTTGTGTTAAATATTGGCCAGGGACCCCCGAGATACAGGGTAACAAAATCTGCAGGACCACTTGCTCCTCTGACAGTATTAACTCTTCAAAGGCCAGAGCTCTCCTGAAAATGTCCTATTTAGTGGCTGACTCTAACTTTCGAATGCACAAAACCTCCCCAAAATGCAGTGAAAGCCTCTGCATGGAAAAGCATAATCTCATACACAGAACTTCAAGTAACAGACCACTCCTTCCCTAGGCCTTTAAGAATCTTAGGGGATAATGGTTTATGCTGATCGGCAACCTGCGTTCTTTCCCTGGTCCATCTTTTCAGAGTCTTGTACACCCAGAAATCACAGGTGGCATCCTCATGCCCCTGAACTTTAGCAGCAAAAGCCAATGCTGAGAGCCTAGTTCTGATGGACTGTGGAATTAACTCCCTGCCTCTGAAAGAAACACAGTACTGCAGTATTTAACATTGTTAAATGATTTCTATTTGTCTATCTAAGCAGGCAAGGTAGGTGGATGGCACACTGAACTCTCCGAAAGCAGAACTAAAAGCCAAAAGCCACCCCCAGGGATGTCTGGGAGCCTTGAGATAGAGAACAGCTTCATAGGCTGACTAGGCCCCTGTCTGTTCCAAAATATTGCTTATGGCAGCATCAGCTTTTGTTCCCTCCTCAAGAACACCACTAGTCAAGAATCTCACTAGTGACCCATGCACTGTGTACTTGTGGTTTTCCAAGTGGAGTGGGGGTTCCAAGTGTGGTGGGGGTTGCAATGGTGGAAACTTGCATTCAGCACTGATAAGGCCCTTTCTAAAGCTGCCGCCTGCTCCAACACTAGTGCTAACGTTACATTCCTCTTCAATTGTGGATGAAGGTAAATCCTATGGTGGATCCCTTTGTAATTAAACTGTTGTGCTGGAGGCAGGAGTCAAAATGACCCCTAAATGTGCTATTATAAACCTACATCTACATCTATATGCACATGTGTTTGAGTGTGCAATGGATACACACATCTACGCAAAGTCCACTAAACTGCCACTGATACTGCCACTGTAGCATTGTTATTGTTTTAACATTGTTGCTGTTGTTGTTGTTACTTTATTACTATATTAATATAGTTATTTCTAACTCCACCAAATTACCACGATTGAAACCTTAAAGGGATTGATAAGGTAGTAATACAGGATAGCAATATAAGCACTATAGGTATCAATCTTGACTACAAAACCTGAAAAGGGCAAGGTCTTGATATTAACCCCAGGCTCTCTAGCCAATTTAACTAAATAGAGATCTAGCCAGGGGTAGGGAGGTAAAAGCGTGTGTGGGAGGGACCTCTGGCCCAATCCCAATTGCCATCTGCACAGCACAGTGAACCTTACCCCCAAAACATCCCTCTCACACCAAAACACACAACCAACACACTAACCTCTGTGGCTTGGAGGTTGGTGTGTTGGTTGTGTGTTTTGGTGTGAGAGGCATGGTGTCAGAATTGCAATAATTTGATCTCTCCCTTATTGAGTTTTATGCTGGGTCATTCAGAAAAATTCTATGTAAAAGTCCTGTTGGAGGACTTATGTCCAAATGTAACCCTATCAGTTGCTAAATTTCTGTCATCAGCTATTAAGATTAGAGAGAGAGAAGTATTAAAAATATGTCAGCATAATGGCAATGCACTTTAAGATCAATCCAATTCTATTGCACTAATGAGAGGGAGTTGACGAATGCCTATTTATATTTTACCTAATAATCCATATTATCTATGATATTAATTTACTTCATGCATTTTTACGCATTTGTGTCCTATTTTTATGCTTTTATATCCTGCCTATAGTCTATCCTACTTATATATTTGTATCCTAATTTTAGTAGATGTATTTTATCTATACTGTATCATTGGATGCTTTTCTTACGCTGGGTTTATGGACCATAAAATAAAGTTTGACCAACTCGGACTTGACTAAATTGTTAAAACTAACTTTATTTGACCCTGGCCAGAAATTCTGGAATATAGGTTGGGGTTTAAAGTTGGCTCCCAGACTTGAGACTTGATTTGAGACTTAACTTGAAAGTATCTTCAAGGACTTGAGACTTGACTTGAGACTTGGAGTAAAAGACTTAAATACATCACTGCCACACACACATACATATAACTCACTGGACTCACATTACCACACACCATGGGGGGTGGGGAATGAACAGAAACTGTCAGAAATTAAAATTCATAGGAATTAAAAGTTAAAGGAGAACTAAATTGACTGGCAGGAACAGTTCAGAAAGCACTGCCCTCCTCTATCCCTCTCAGCCTAAACTGAAGCAACATCCAATCAGTGACAAGACTCTATGGCCCTTTCCGCACCTTACCTGCATCCAGCATGGTTGTGCGGGGATCATGTGAGCAGTCTCTTCCTTGAGGCTCTCTTGCCCCCACTGCTTTCGCTCCACAGGAGCTGCCTGCTGGTCAGCAGGCAACATGAGGGCTCCACTTCTTCCTTCTGCAGTGCAGCCGGGTATTTTCCCAGGCTGCGCTGGGGAAGGAAGCACAAGGGCCACGGCTCCGGAGGCTCCGCATGCAAGGTAAGTGCGTGTGGGACCCCAGAGTGGTGCACGATCATGCACCATTTTGGCTAAAAGCCAGAAATGATATAGTGCACGATTGGTGCCTGCTGAACCTGGGAGCATCATGCAATTGCAAGAACATTGTCTGTAATGCTCCTTGTAATTGTGCGATGCTCTGGAGGCCTTTTCACATGATGAATACCATGCAAAAAGGGCCTATGTAGTGACGTGTGCACTCCACACTGAAACGGTGCAAAGAGGGCGTGTGAAAGGGTAAGTAGGCATTAAATTGCCTCTGACTCAACTCCACCATGTGTACCCAGCACTAGACACAAAGCACCGAACAAATCTCTCCCATGGTGGTAATCAACCTTCTACCCTTCACTGCTCTACACGTGTATTTCTGCAGTTTTAACCCATTGCAAGAAGAAACTAATACTTGTGCAGTTTTTGTTTGGTATTCATACATCCAGAAGAGTCTGAGGAAAAATATGTGGAGAAATACTTGTGGGAATTTTGTCTAAAAAGTTTTTCTTTTTTTTACAAAATCATGAACTCTTTTTTTAAAAAAATATTTTTCACATGAATACTGTGGGGTGGGGTGTTGTGAAACATATTTTTGGGCTTAAAAATATAAAAAATATAATCTGTTTTCAAAAAAACATGTTCCATAGAAATATTTTCTTTTTGCACGAAAACATATTTTTATGCAAAAAAACTTTGTGTCAAAAAACTGTTTCTGAAAACACTCACTTTTGTTGAAAAACCATAGTTTTTTGCCACAAAAACTGAATTTTATGCAAAACATGTGTTTCCGGAAAGTGTGTTTTGTGCAAAATTAATGGTTATAGCATAAAGACAGTTTTTTGCTGAAAAAAAAAGAACTCTAGCGTGACCCCACTGGAAAACCCTGCCCCGGAGTCTACAATTTTGATATTAAAATATGATTCAATGCACCTGAGAGGTCACCCAGATGGGCACATAGGCAGCAACGGTCGAAAGATCAAAAACCAGGTCAGGTCAGTAAAATCCCCCATGACGTAGCCCCAGGAGACCTCAAGCTGTGCAAACCCACAGTAGACAAAGGGTCCTCAGCCCCTGAGAAGCTGACTTGAGAGGATTAGCGTGTTTGCCCCAAGTTGAGCACCGACAGCAATAAAATCCTATCAGGCAAGGACCATCTACATAAATTCACACGATAACCCAATGCAACTGAAGATCCTGAATCTTTGGCAACACCTTGTGATCTCATCATGCAAAAGGAGTTGCCATCGTAGAGCTTCTTTTCTGTTGCAACACCCATTGTTCTCCCCGGGAAAGGATTAGCCCTCTAGGTACCTTTTCCCCTGCAAATAGTCCGAGTTTTTGAGAGTTTCTTTGGACCACTCCTGGTCATCCCAGCAGACCGTTTCTCTATCCGTTGAGTAATCCCCTCAACCCTCCGCATGCTGAGCCCCACTTCTCCACTGTTTTTCCTTGACCAAGGACTTCAGGAAAAGGTGCAGTATTACCCCAGCTACAACCCTTTCAATATTCCCCAATCCAGTTTCCTCTCTTTTGCTTCTTAATAGGTCTTCAGTGAGTGTGTGAGTGATTGTG
>CAOLHI010008268.1:0-27993 GCA_948474755.1 Ctenosaura bakeri | reverse complement strand
CTTTCAACTGAGCAAGAGTACCTCTCTTTTGTCTGGATTAAATTTCAATTTGTTTGCCCTCTTCCAGTCCGTTACTGATAACAACCATTGGTTTAGAACCAAAACAGCTTCCTCGGCTTGTGGTGGAAAGGAGTAATAACTTTGGGGTGTCTTCTGAAAAACCTACGGCACCAAATCCCAAAACTCCAGAAATCTATCCCAGGGGTTTTCCACGGAGATGTGAAATAGCAGGGGGACAGAACCCTGAGGCACTCCACACCCCAAAAGGACAAGGGGTTCAAAAAGGACCCCTCCCAGCACCACCTTCGGGGGCTTGGTCCTCTAGGAAGGAACGAGCCTCTGTAAAACAGTGCCCCCAAGCCCCCATCCTCAAAGGTGACCCAAAAGGATATAGGCCCAAAGTTAACAAAAGCGGCCAAAAGGTTCAGTAAAACCCAAAAGGGGGGGAAACGTCCCCCATCTGGTTGCCAGCACAGGTCATCCTCCAAGGCAACCAAAACAGTCTCAGTACCAAACTTTGTATTTGTCCCTGATGAATTAGATTTTATTAATTTCAACAAAATTTTTCTATTTTTATCCTTTTGAATTCTCTTCCTATTTTCCAATATATTAGTGTAAGCCCCCTAACACACCTAAACGTTATGTCGTGAGGATCCTAATTATTTTATATCAAACATAATGAGCCATAGAGAAAAAAACCTGGAGGACACGTAGGCATTTGCTATGGAGACAGATCTAAAAAATATTTTTTTTCCTGTCAATCCTGGGAAATTTTTGCAAATGGCTCAAAGGCCACTTGAATGGATTTTCAGCAGCGATCAGGAGACAATAACTCTCTGGGAACAAATAAACAATGCAAACAGCCGGGAAATTTTGACACTTTGAGGTTTGCCTCTCTGGATGAGATACTCATTTTGGCAGGAAACTACAAGCATGTTAGGCTGTATATTCTTTGAACTACAAAAGCTGAAATCCGTCTTAATAACAACTGCAGCCATCGGGTTTTCCCCAGAACATGGGTCAGTTTAAACCCTTGCTTTTCTCATTTTTGGGGAGTTTTGGTTTTGGAGTTTTTTTTTTGATTTGGGAGTTTCTCAGATCTCCAAACCATGAAGCTGGAAAGCTCCCCGGCCCCTAAAGGCGTGGCTGAGATCGTTTTCTCCCAGCTGAAGACTTCTGGATTGGTACAGTATTAAATCAAACCCTTATTCTCTTCTCTCTCTTAATTTTCACCTCTTTCTAACTGTCTATAGTCTTGTATGCTTGTTGGAGTGAGTGCAGCTGAGTGATTGTATGGACTTTAACATCAATGTCAATAAAATACTTAAATTTGAACAACTTGTTTGATTTCTGACTGGGCCTGACCCCGTAAACATTGGGTTTAAGATCCTAATTACCCTGCTCTCTTTGCATGGCTAAAAAAAGGCTCAGGGGTTTTTTCCCCCACAAAGACAATTTTTAAGTTTTGGGAATCCCTTAAGGTGTCCTAAGCAAGCAGGGTAACATTATCTACTCTTCCCAGTTTTGTATTGTTCGCAAATCTGATGAGGTTTGTTCTCCTGCAAGGAAGTCCGGGGAGTGTGGCTATCTAAAGTGCCAGTGCAACCGGAAGCATGGTTGCCAGGCAACCAGAATAGCACCTCAGGAGAGAAACCTCCCCCAAATAGTGTGTGGGGGGGGCTTTGACGGACGGGGAAAAGTTATATAAGGCCAAGCCCCTGTGGGTGCCCCTTTCCCTTTCCCCTCAGAGCCCAGAAAGGGGAAAGTCGGGCCAAGCTCGACGGGGTGGAGTAGTAGACGCCTCAAGGGGGGAAATCTTAAACTCGATGGCGTAGCCAAGACGGACGATGGAAAGCACCCAAGAGTCCGGGGGCCTGCTGCCACTCCGACAGATGTCGAGCTAAGGTCGGTCTGTCTCCGAGGGCTGATGGAAGGCTGAAGAGAGGATGTTGGGAAGTCCCGCAAGACAGGTCAAAATCTGGACTTCGTGTCTGAGGAGGACTTTTTGGGGAGGAAGCCGGACGGCGCCTGAAAGGACGTTGGCTGACGACCCCGAGACCTCGACGGGGGCCAGGCTGGAACGATAAAGGGGGACATCTTTGCCAGGACTGGGGGAAAGGGTGGGAGGGCCTGCGGGCCTGTGTAGCTGGCGGAGCCCGATCTTTTTGGCGGTCAACCGCCCCTTTAACCAAGTTGTCCAACACCTGGTCGGTGGGGGAGTTAAAGGTCCCCATCAAAGGGGGAAAGTCTTTGATTCTCCTCCTCGTGTCCTCCTGGATGTTGGCAGGTCGCAACCAGGCATGGTGGCACAACCCGATGGATCCTGCCATGACGCGAGGGGGTCTCCACCGACCCCCATTTGAAAACGTTTTGGTTGCCGGGCGATGGCTACGGCCTCATTAAAGATGAGCATTGTGGCCTGACGGATGTCATCCGGTACCGTCTCATACCGGCTAAAGGCGGTAAAAACCCTTTTTTTCAGGTATGCCGCGAGGCAAGCCTGAGTGTTAGACAGCCTAATATGCAGGGAGGCAGCGGAAAAAAACCTCCTTCATAGGCGCCCCAACTTTCTGCCCTTTTTGTCCCCCCAAGTGGGGGCTGTCTGCCACTCCCCTTTTTGTCTGCGCCATTTGACAACCACAGAGTTCGGTACAGGGTGGTTAAAGAGAAACCCCCCCATCCTTCTGCACCCCGTACAGGTGCCCCAACCTCTGTGGAATCGGCTGAGCCGAGGCCGGCCTGTCCCACCCCGGATTTGCAATCTTTGCAATTCGGGGGCAAAAAGAGGCAGCGGAGCGGTGGCAGGTTGTCTTCCCTCAAAGATGGAGAAGACAGGGTCGTCATCCTCCGGCTCCACCTCTGAGATCTTTAGGCCAACGGTAGAGGCCATGCGGAGCAGCATCGCAGAGAACTGGTGGACGTCCTCTGGAGCTGAATCTGGGACAGGACCCCAATCCCAGAGGGGGAAAGACTCCTGCAAGGCCACATCCAAGACCTCTGACTCGGCGCTCGAGTCGTAGGACTCGGAGCTCGGTGAGTCCTCTCATCGCTCCCTCTCAGTCCCCCCTTTCCACCGCAGTTTTAGGAGTAGCTTTCTTAGGCTTCTCCACAGCCGAAACGGCGATGGTGGTAGTGTCCCGCTTCGGTTGGGCCACAACAGACTTCACCTTCTTGGTGGTGACAGGCGTAGTCTGACAGGCCGTGGTGGCCCGTAGCCTGCCTAGTCCACGGGGGCGTGTTGCCGTAGCTGTAACCATGGGAGGTGGCGATACCGCTCGGTACCGTGGTGAAGGCTCCCTCACTCTACAATATCGAGGAAAAGGGGAGCGGCTAAAGGAGCGGCGGGGGTTTCCGATGGCGAACGGTTTGGGCCCGGACGGTACCGCCTTTCCTCTCTCAGGTGAGCGGGAGCGAGAGCCGCATTTTTTAGAGGTGACCGGGACCTCCGGAAGGTCTCCCAGCGTCTGGGGTTTAGGGGAAATTTGGACCCGGTACGATGGAGAATGTGACCGGTACAAGGCCGGGCGCTCTCTCCATAATTTTTCCCTCAAACCTGGCCACGTAGGACGCTGAGGTATATCGGGAGGCAGACGAGCGAGGTTGTTCCTCTTTTGTCTCCTGGGGGGCGGCGAGCTCAGCAGGCGCTCCAAAGAGCGGGACCGAGATCTAGCTGAAGTCGAGTGCCGCTCAAGGGAAGCAGAGGTCTTTTTGCTGCAGGTCAGCTACCTGCGATGGCTCGAAAGGCGGTGGTGCTCCTCCACCAGGGTTGGAGGTTCTTGCACAGGCGAGTCCGGACGTTGTTGGGGAACGTCCTCGATTTGTCGTCCGAGAGATCGTCCCCTTTGCCCTTTGGAAGGCTGAAGAGCGGGGGGAGGAGTGGGGGGATGAACGTCTCCTTCCTCTTCTTCTTTTCCTTCTTTTTTCCCTTGTCTCCGTCCAGAGCGGGGGCGTTCTTGTAGGCGTCTCCTTAGCAGGTGGCTCAGTTTTTCCCCCTCAGGATCCTTTCGCTACTTGGCAGCCGCCGACAGCTTCAGGATCCTCGGTAATGCCGATATCGGCGTTCTCACCGGATTTGAGCCCGATACCGACGAGGTGGACGGTACAGAGCCCCCAAGAGTCGATGGCGTGGCCCTCTTCTTATCGGCCATCTTGGAAGCAGAGGTCTCGTCAATCGCCTTCAACATGCTCCCAGCAGAAGGATTTCAGCCTTGAGGCCCTGTTACGGAGGGGTTGGGGCGGAAAAACCCGACAAATTGGGCAAGTCCAAATGTTGTGGGACTCGCCCAAACAGAGAAAACACTCCC
The DNA here is from genome assembly GCA_948474755.1 of Ctenosaura bakeri. Taxonomy (NCBI): domain Eukaryota; kingdom Metazoa; phylum Chordata; class Lepidosauria; order Squamata; family Iguanidae; genus Ctenosaura; species Ctenosaura bakeri. The sequence goes on along the minus strand of CAOLHI010008268.1, from coordinate 23,689 downwards.
AGGCCGTTGTTGAGGGCAACTTTGCGCCCACAGGACACGCATTCCTTGAACAGCGCGGACATAAGACGAACGCTGGAAAAAGGGGGGAAAATCCAAAATCACCAAATCCGAGGGGAAGTCCGGGGAGAGAGGTCCCGAACAGTCCGAAAATAGCCGAAAACCATGAAAAACAAAAAGGGCCCAAACAAGAAAGAGCGAGGAACAAGCAGAAGAACCTTCCGGACGAAGGGGACGAGAAAAAAACTGAGGAGAGAACCCTTGCTCAGCGGGGGGAGCACTTTCCGGCGTGGGGGAGGGGTTCCCGCCAAGGGTAACAAGCTCAGAAGTTTCCAAAAGCTACTGCGCAGGCGCAGAAGCTCCTAGTGTATGAAGGCACAGAGACCACGAAGAACCACAAGTTACATTGACCCTTTTAGAATCCTGCAGAACAGTCCATTTTCTTTTCAATTTAAAAACAGATTTTGTTCACTATTATCATTACCGTAAACCATGTTTATGGTTTTTTCATAATGTCGGGGTTTCCCTCCATTATGGATGTGGGAAAAATATTACAGATGGGACATGTAGTAGTTTGATGCTGTTAGCATGTAGTTTACATAGTCAGCCTGCTTTCCTGCAGCTGCCCATCGGATAGCCTTCCAGAGCATACCATCACCCAAACACCTACTTTCTCTACAGAGAGTCTCCTAAGGGAAACCCCTTAGAAATTTTGGGGCACAAGGTCAGCCTTAATGGGTTCTGTGGGGGAAAGGGGGGGGAAAGCGTTATAATCTACTGCCTCTGGGGAACCCAATTTTTTTTGAATTATAATGTCAATTGTACTTGCTTGAGCTAAGAATAAATCTTGCTTTCCCATGTTTATCTCTCGTGTTTGAATCAGTTCTTGACACATACTGTCCGTTAATTCTTTGTATACTACCTGTAAATTTATATTTTTAAAAAAATTGAAAATAGTACATCCTTTGCTAATAAGAACGATTTATCCATTTTGTGTAAATATGTATTAACAGAATAGACACTCTGCCACGTGAACACTTTGACTGCAACATATCTAACTTTTGAACAACCACAGAATTACCAAAGGTTTTTTAGACATATCTAAAAAAAAACGCTTCTAGTTGTCATCTAGTCCAAGGGGCCACTTAAGCATCAATTTTGATGTGCGTTCTGGTGGTTTTTCTTTTTCTAAATGCCTTTTTAGGGGGGGGGAAAGGGGAACTTTTGCGTCTACACCAGTAACCCCCCCCCCCCCCCACCAGGCCCCCCCCAGAAAAGTCTCCCGGGCTTGGCCCAAAGTGGGGGGGGGCTCTTCCTCCTTCCCAACCCTGGGAAAAAATTTTTAGTCCCCCCTTTGTCCCACTGCCGCCCTTTCCCGCAAGGGAAAAGAGCCTCTAAAGCAACATAATGAGCCTGTGGGATGGGAAGGAAAAAGAGCCCCCCCCCTTTTAGGGTAAGACCAATTTCTTTCTTTTCAACAGTGGGAATCAATATCATTGACCGTGGTATCCTTTGGAAACAGCTGGGGGGGGTGTTGGGAATCAGAAGCACTGTGTTGCAGTGGTTCCGGTCCCCCCTCTCAAGCAGGTTACAGATCAGTGGTTCTCAACCTTCCTAATGCCGCGATGCTTTGATACAGTTCCTCATGTTGTGATGACCCCCAACCATAAAATTATTTATTTATTATTTACAATGCCTCCCTCCCGGCAAAAGGCCCCCTCGCCGGCCAGGAACAGAAGGGGGCCGGTAGGGAAAGGGGAAAAGGGGGGCCCCCGCGTTCCCCGCCAAAAAACTTCGAAACCTCCCCCCCAGGCTCTGCTTCTGCTTCGTTCTTGTTTCCGCTGCTGGGGCAGTGTGGGGGAAAACTTCCAGACCCTGGCTGGGGTTGGTGGGGAGGAATCCCAGTGCCTTTGATTTTGCGAGGGGGGCAGCTCACCCCCCCAGAAAAGCGCCGCCTTGCAGCACCCCATCCCTTCCTAGCACCCCCCTCCATGGCGAATGGGGCAGGTGCCCTGGTGAGGAGGGGGGCTGCTCCCCATGCTGCCGCCATCCCCCCCAAACTGGCCCGTCAGATGGGGGGGTTCTCCCAGTAGCAGAGAAGGGAGCGATTTCAGTCCCTTCTGAACAGGGGCAGGAGGATGCAAGCGTGTGGCTCACATTTGCGCATCACCACTCCTGGGCCTTTTCCGGAGTTCCCCATCGGGGGAAGTGGAGGGTGCCATTCGCGCAAGGGGTTTTGCGGGGGCGTTTTCTTTGGTGGTCCCTTTTTCCCGCAGCTGGCTTCCTGGTTGTGTGACCGTCCCGCTCCTTCCTTTCCCCCAGACAGCTTACAGCTCCCCAAGCTTTCTTACCATTTTAAGTTAAAACCCTTTTAGAGAGATCATCTGGGAAAGGGGTGGGGGGTCCTATCAGCATGTTGGTGACACCCCGGGGAATTTATCCATGCCTTCAAAAACAGCGAGGAAGGGGGGTTTCCTTGGAATGACTGCTTGGAGGAGGAATGGGCTGGGTGAAAAATTAAAAATCAAATCGAAAACGGAATAGTAGCACTATAACCGTGTCCAGTTCCTGAATAAAGGGGGAAAAATGTATCCTAGGAATGCCACAGCCCTGCAGCCACTGGCTCCTCACCAGTTAGTGGTGTGGTGAATTTCTGCAAGTTTTATTCCAAAATTTGAAAGAGCTACCCAAGGTGCTGAAACAAAAATGATTCCAGTTTTCGGACAGTTCTTTTAATTTTCGGATTATAAAGTCGAGTGGAGTGACTCTTCCCAGTTGACATAGGAGCTGGGTATATTTGGCTTGGAGGAGAGAGAGCTTGGCCCCTTGGACTTACAGTTATAGTGTATTATTCCACTTTCAAAATTTCCCATGGAAAATTTTGGGGGGTAAATTTTGGAAGGGGCATTTAGAACTCTCAGCCAGAGAGCTCCTTGGCCTAGGAAACTACAAGCCCCAGAATTCCACCGGACATTGAAAGTGGAATAAGCAGTATGACAGTTTTGTCTGGAAACAGCCTTAGAGGTGACATAATAGGCCATCTTTAAATGTCTGAAGGGGGGTTAGGAGAACATGGAGCCAAATTCAAATTACAGGGAAAAAAGACTCCACCTAAACATTAAGAAGAATTTCTTGACTGTAAGCATTATCTAGGAGGGGAAAGGACTGCCTTTCCAAACCCCTTTTGGGGGTTTTTAAACAGAGTTTGGATGGGCATCTTTCAGGACTGATTTCCCATGGCAGGGCATGGATAGATGGCTTTTAGGGTCCCTTCCAATTTTAAGAAAGATGATTCCCTGATTCACTTCCAGTTTTTTGGGGGAAACAAAAGGGAAAAGTTTCCCCAACTGGCCACTCCTCCTTACCTCCGGACGCTTCGTCCGACAGCAGATCCTCAACATCAGAGAGGTCAGCGTAGCTTCTCCAGTGCAGACGGACCGCTTCTGATTCTTCGTCTTCCGGGAGGAGGCCTCATCCAGTCGCTCCGAAAGCCTGAGTCACCTGTAGCCAGAGGGAGAGAAGAGGTTGATGACAAAAATCTTTTCACAAACCCAAGCAGGCACATCTGGATCTATCCTGTGCCAGCAACTCCTTTGAGATTCAAATAAATGATCAGTAGTGGGTGTCACCTTTGGGAGAAAAGCAAGGTATAAATTCAACAAACAAACAGAAAACTCCACAGCTTGCAAACTTGATTTTGGGGCTCAAAAATAAAAAATGTTGGGTTGTGCATCAGTCTGGTGAGGAGGGAAGGCTGAGAGCGTTCATACATTACATCCTGGACTAGGACTGCTAGGCCCTATAGTTTCTGGTTGAAAACCTGAGAATTAGGGACAACAGACCTTGTTGATGTCATTACATGTTATGCATTAAATACCAACCAAAGTTGCCCAAAGCTTGTCATTCAAAACCTAGCAGAGAATGTATTTTCCCTTTTGGAATTTAGAAAGAAATTTTAGCTGACGTCTAGGGTGTACCTAGATCAAGCTAAAAGGAGGCGATTGTTCCTTCTCGCTTATTCAGGGAGGAGGAACATTTATTTGCTTCCAGCCAGAAGGCAGGTGCACAGCAGAGTAGAAGGTGAGTCCGGACCCACAATGGCCAGGGGGGAAAAAAGAAGGAGGCTAAATTTTTTCAAGTTTAGAAAAATTAATTAACCTTCCCAAAGGGAGCAAATTTTTATGGTTGAGCTGTAGATTTACACACAGTCCTTTTTTTCCCCTCTAGCCTAGAACGGGGTTTCCCCCCAAAGTGGAGAACTTTTTCCCCCGCGCCAACCCGAAAGACCCCAAAAACCCTAGAGACCCAACCCTAAGACCCAACCCTGTCCCAGACACATACTGTCTCTGTGTACATATTTTACCCAGATGGCTGAGCTCTCCTCAAACGCTGCTTTTCACAAATAATACGCATACATACTGGGCTTTTTTGGATCTGTGTTGCTGTTCTATACTTTCTCAATTAACAAACACTTGAAAGAAGGAATTTTGGGGTTTTTAATTATATTTTTATAAACCCAGCGTTGTGTAGTGGCTCAGCCATGCAAACCACTGGGTGCCCTTTGGGTGCACCAGACACCCCCCAGAAAACCTGGTTTGCCTTAGGGTTGCAATAAGTTGGAAAATAACAACAACAAAACAACACAATTCATATTAATTAATTATAATATCATTAATAATACTATAATTAATATTAGCTATGAAATTATTATTTTATTATTTCTTACCCAACTCTCCCCAAGGCTTGACAGGGGTTTAAACAAAAATTTAAAAATAAAACTAAAAACACATCATGCATTAAAATACATTGAAAACACATAAAACCATTTAAACTACATCAGTGTAAAATTCATAGTTAAAAATTGCCTGAAGAGATAGGTGTTAAGTATTTTTTTTTTATTCAGAGAGCATATTCTGCTGTCAAATCTCTTCTGGCAAGTCATTCCACACAAGAATGTGTGACATACAACAATGGCAACAATTATTTTTTTTAATATTAGCAATTATTCATAAAATTTTTGCTGCTACTCATACAGAGATAAGTCACAGCATATTCAGTGGGGTTTTGCATAGCACTGAAAAAGTTGTTAGTTTTACTAAAACAATGTTAAATATTCAGATTGTATAGAGTGCTATTTTAAATGTTTCCTATGCTATGTTTGTTATGAAATCTTGGAAAACAGAATAAAATACTAATGAAAGAAAAAAAAAAAGTTTGCTGATAAAGGATAGGGGGAAATCCCGGGAATTAGGGAGCACAGCTACTGGGGAGAAGATGAAATTTGGGGTGTATTTGTCACCCCAAAATACGTATTCTGCCTCCCTCCAAAATTAAAATTTTCCTTCAGTCCTCAATTTCTTGCATTGCTTTAAAATTTAAAAAACCTTGACATCTAGAAATACAGTTCAGACAGTGCAGGAGATGAGTCTTTTAAGCTTGTTATTATTTAGCTTCTTTAATAATTGTTTAATAAATTATTATTTAAGCTTGTTCATTTTTTTTAAAATTAAATAAATTAGACATTATTTGGGGTCTGAGGCCTACGTCCTCCTGTGAAGTCTTGGGCTGGAGTCGGGGGCCCCTTCCCACCCTGCCTCAAAACAGGTGCTTTTTGAGGCCAGGAAACACAACATAAAACATGAATTATGTCTATTATTAACTTTATTGGGAATATTTTGTGCAATCCCACAACGCTCTCTCCTACCCTTTTTCCTTCCCTTGGGGTTCATTTTACCTCAGAAATTACCTTAGAAAAACACCAACTTTATTCTTTCATTTTTACTTCATTTTATATTTTGTCACACTTTATTTTAGCTTTTTTTTATCTTGCTTCACTCCCTTTTACTTATTTTATTGCCTTTTATAATGTTTGAAGTAATTTTTTTTGACATGGTCAATTGACTAATCCACAAATTTATACTCCTACTAGATGTGAATGATTTGCAATTTCTCATTCCCTCCAATGCTAAAAATTTTGGGGGCCCTGAAGGGAAATTTCAAAAGGGGAAAAAAAATTCTTATTTGGAGGTCAAAGTCCTATTTTCTCCCCTAGTTACTACACCTCTGAGGAAAAAACACATTAAATATTGATACAATTTAAGTCACAAAACAAAACAAAAAAATGCTTGTTTAATAAATTAGACATTATTTGGGGTCTGACCCTTTACGTCCTCCTGGAAGCCTTGGGCTGGAGTGAAAGGCAAGGGCCTCACCCTGCCTCAAAACAGGTGTTTTTTGAGGCCAGGAAACACAACATAAAACATGAATTATGTCTATTATTAACTTGATTGGGAATATTTTGTGCAATCCTGCCTTTTGGCCTCTGTGTGTTTTCTTCCCACAATGCCCTCCTCAGCCTTTTCCCTCCCTTGGGGTTCATTTTACCTCACAAATTACCTCACAAAAACACCAACCCCCCCCTTTTAGAACTTCCATGGCAGCTCCTGTCAGAATATACTCAGAATCCTGGACAAAAACTCTAATCCCTGGTTGATTAAAAAAAAAAAAAAGTAACTTCTGCTCAACAATCGGGGAACGAACCCTGAGTCACAGATGCTTTCTCAGCAGGGAAGGAGGAGGAAAATGTGGTGGCGGGAATGCTGGGAGCCCAGGACTAAAAATGGAGGCACTTTGGTTAAGCAAAGGCCAAGAGATCCTTTGGTTTAGGCCTTTCAGCAGGCAACGCCCTCCCTGAACTAAGGGGTCCTGGGTTCTGGGTTTCCACCAGCCCTGCAGAGTAGACCAGGGAAAAAGTTTGGGGAAAAACGTGTATATTTTGCCTATACTCTTTCACTCCTCAAAAAGGGCCCAAAAAAACAACAATAAAAAACCCATCACCCAAGTAGTAAAAAAAAAAAAAAAGAAAAAAAAAGTCATTTTGATCACAACAAACCTATTTCTTGAGGTAAAAGTTGCTGGTGACTGAAATAAATAAATAAATAAATAAATAAATAAATAAATAAGGATCCTAGGGCTCCAAAAAAAGTACAGCCCATTGTGGGAAACCCTGTTCCAGAAGGGGAAGGAGGTACTGATTTGAGGGGTGCTATTTCCACCATTTGGGGAGGGGCTAAAAGTCACCCCAAAAGACCACCAACTTTTTTAAAAATGGAGGGGGCCCCTCAGTTTTGGGGAGCTGGAGGGCCCTACGCAGTCCAGAGCCCCCCCTTTTCCCATCCCTCTTTTCCACATTTGCAGCTTTCATAAACAAAAACCCCAAAATGTTCCCCGTTTAGCCGGAATGACTCCACTTTGTCCCCTGCCTTCCCGCTCTTCCAGCGACTTCTAAAAAGGTTTTTTCTTCCCCTTCCTACTAGAATATATTTATAGAGTGATGGAGTATTTTGTGCAATCCTGCCTTTTTCCTTTGTGTGTTTTCTTCCCACAACGTTCTCTCCTCAGCTTTTCCCCTCTTTTTTTCATTTTACCTCACAAATTACCTCACAAAAACATCAACACCCCCCCCCCGAACTTCCATGGCAGCTCCTGTTGGGAAAATTTTCGCAGAATATAGAATATTTGCTTTCCCAGGACTAAAATTCTGATACATGGCTGATTTAAAAAAAAAAAAAATAACTTCTGGCTAACCCTCAGCCATGGACCCTGAATCAGGGTGTCTTTGCTCAGCAGTGAAAAATAAGGAGAAATGTGGTGGCAGGGATGCCGGGGGCCCGGTGGGGGCTCTGCCAAGGAAGGCCAGCCTAATTTTAAGTGGGCCAAAGGGCGGCAAAGGACCGGCCTTTGGAGCTGCCCAGAACTAAAAAGGAGGCACTTTGGTTAAGCAAATGCAAAGAGAGAAAGGGTTCCTCTGCTTTAGACACGTCAGCAGGCGATGCGATTCAGCCATTCTGGCAAAGGAGGCCTCCATTATATCTACAGTTTTTTCTCAACAAGGGCAAAGCACAGAAGTCGCTGATGTCCGTTCAGGCTGCCCAGCTGACATGGATTTTAAAAAAAAAAAAGACATTCTGAGAGACTGCGCCCTGTTTCCGGACTTTTTTGGGCAAGAAAGAAACCTAAAGATGTCGTAATATGTGGATATAGTTACCAGCAATTCTAAGAAGTTCAGTTTAGTCAGACTGCAATGGGAGAAGAATTTTTGTTTATATTAAAACAGTCTTTCTGCCCAATTACAGCTTTTTTTATGGGGGGAAAAATCAGCATTTTTTTGTGTTCTGGTTAGTGAGCATTTAGCTTGTGTTTATGGTAATGGATTAGTATTTTAGTAATCTGTTACAGTTTTTAGTTTACACACTCTTGGCTCCAGAAAAATTCTATGATAGGTTAATCTGAGGATCCCCATAAATTGGAAAAAAAAAAACTTGAAGGCACACAGCAACAACAAATACATATTTATTGCTTATTTATAAATTCCATGGATTTTTGTCTTTTCCTTTTTCCCTTTTTTTTTTTTCCCCCCCGTATGTTCTTCACCCCAATGTGAATCAGTTTGTCTGTATTAAATTCAATAAAATATGAATAAAAAAATTCAAAACTCCTAGAACCCCAGCTGGCTGGGGTGGAGCTGTAAATCTTTAAAAAGTAACTTCCCCAAACTTGGCAACACCCTTTCCTTTGCATATCCCTCAGTGCCTTCCTTCCACATTCCCACCCGAGCGCTCCTGCATTACGGAAAACCCGCCAAAAAACAACAGAGGGAGAGATGCCAAAACCTTTTTTTTTTCCACCATTGCTGGGTGCCAGACCCCCAAGACAGGGTCCGAGCAACATGGGGAAGGGGGGCAAAAGGGGCCCCCACATTTGGAAAGCGGCAACTGGCCTGCTGCCCAAAAAAGTGGAAGCGGCTCAAAAGGCCCACCACGCAGGATCGTTGTGCCTGGCAGCACAAAAGCCCTCTTAAATAGGAGTGGCGCTGGGGGCCTTCGGAGGCGGCGGGTGGGACTCAGAGAGGCAAACCTGGGGGGGGCCGGTTTTGATAAGGGGGCTCTAGAATTTAAGGAGCTATCGAGAAAAAGAGACGGCAGGGAGGCAGAGCCAAGAGGCCATTCTTACTACGCTGGCATTTGAGGGAAGGAGAAGGGGTTTTATGCCAAAGAAGTGGCGTATTTTTTGGGGGGGTGGCTTCCACATGAATGTGCAGGTAAAAGGGCTTGGCGGCCCAAAACCCAACTGCAGAGTAGATTCACTGAAATCCTGCAATTTTTCAGAAGTGCTGACTTGCAACTAGGGGTGGCCACTTCAGGGTCTTCCCAGGTTTCTAGGCCAAAACGTGAGGTGGCGTTGTGCCCGCCAGCCATGCCATTCTTATGCACTGGGTACCAACTCACAGAGCCTCAGAGAGAAAGAAATTTTAGTAACCCCACAACATCAACCATCTCCACTTCCCAGAAAACTGCAGCCACCTTCTGGGAGCTGTTGTCTGAAAAAAGAAAAAAAAGAAAGAAAGAAAGAAAGAAAGAAAGAAAAAAAAAAAGGAACTTTCTTCAGCTTTGCAATGGGCTACCCGGTTTCTTCTCTTAAAATGTTGAAATCATCCTATAAAGGAGAACATTTGTGCAAGAAAAAATAAAATGATAATTTGAGAAACACAGATAAGAAAGGAGACATACAGGGAGTAAAAAAGATCATTAATCAGATTACAAAGATATATTCTTGGAAGAGAAAAAAATGTTTCTTCCACCCGTCATTAAACTTGGTAGGGGCCCAAAATGGGATTCCTCTAACTTTCTTGTACTGTTGTTGCTGTTTTGGGTTTTTATTATTTTAAGAAAAACCCCAATTGGCCCCCCCACAAAAGCAAAGTTTCTAGTCCTCATGGTGGAAAAATTTGGGGGGTCGTCTGAGCACTGCCTGCCTGGTGAGGGCTCAAAAGGAAGAGAAGGTTTAGATGTGAGGTCTGGTCACTTGATGTAATTCTGTTCACCTCCCTTCAGAGGGCAAAAAATTGAGGAAAGATGCTTAAAGTCAACTGAGCGCAGATCTGCACCATCAGCTCAAGCGGACACTGCTTTTTTTGGCAAAAGATTTCAGACATTTTCTCCTCTCTTGTGTGTAGAATGCAAAGCCTCAGCTTCCAAGAGCAAAGAAGGTACAATCTGGAAGGGGGGGAACTGTCTAAAAATTTCCATTAAATGTGGATTTTTCCTTTGAAATTCCAGCCGGAAGGAATGGTTGGCGCCTGGGAATAGCTAACAGCCTACTATCACTATTTCTTCAGTCTACTGCTATCCTAAAACAATAAAACATGGAGGACTCCCAACATCCTGCCCCACTTTTTTAAAAAAATTATATACATATAGAGACACAAAATATAGAAAATCTCACGGAACAGTAGAAATACAAGAAAACGAAATAGTACTATGAATGCAGTAGCAAAGTCAATCGGGGCGTTGAGGAACATCAGCCGGCGAAGAAGTCAGCGAAGGTGCCCTCTTCAGCAAACTGGAATGAAAAACAGGATGAATAGCCTTGAGGGAAGAAGGGAGATCCAGTTCAAAAGAGACATCATTAATAGCCCTTTTCACAGGAAAAGGTCCGAGAAAGCGAGGGGAAAGTTTTTTAGACGGAGAAGGAGAGGAAATGTTCTTAGAAGAAAGGAAAACCAAATCCCCGGGCTGGTAAAGGGGATTAGGCTGCCGTTTATGGTCAGCAAAACGTTTGTGGGAAGCTTTAGCGGAAGCTATAGCATTCGAGACGGATTGCCAAATGCCAGAAAATTTAGAGACCCAAGCAGAAACAGAAGGAGGAGCGGAGGAAGGAAGGGAGAGGGGGGGGAAGGAGAAGGAAGAAAGCCGTAAACTATTTCAAAGGGGGGTTTCCCAGTAGAGGTATGAACCGCAGAATTGATGGCAAACTCTGCGAACGGAAGGAGCGGAGCCCAATCCTTCTGGTTCTCAGAAACAAAACACCTAAGAAATTGTTCAAGAGATTTGTTAACACGCTCAGATTGGCCATCTGTTTGAGGGTGATAAGCGCTGCTGAGTTTCTGAGTGACTCCCAGGGTTTTCAGTAGACAAGTCCAAAACTTGGAAGTGAAAATTGGATCCCTGTCTGAAATGATCACCGAAGGTAGTCCGTGAAGTTTCCATACATGATTAACGAACAGGTCAGCCAGCTGGTCAGCACGGGGTATTTTCTTTAGAGGCACAAAATGACATTGCTTGGAAAAGTGATCAGTAACAACCCAAATAACGTGAAAGCCGCGTGAAGAGGGAAGAGACACGAAAAATCCCATGCGATGACCGACCAGGGACTAGCAGGAGCAGGCAGAGGTTGCAGGAGCCCTTGAGGTTTAGATGTGGGCGACTTAGAAACATTGCAAGTGGTACACTGCTTAATGTAAGTTTGCACGGAGGGGTTTAATCCAGGCCACCAAAAAAGGCGGCGAATCGCATGCAATGTCTTCAAAAATCCAAAATGTCCAGCGGGTTTGGAGTCATGATAACGATGAAGTACATGCTCGCGGGCAGCAGGAGGAACGTAGACCTTGGTACCATAAAAGGGAAGATTGTCAACCCATTCTATTTTATCCTTGTTCACCGGGAGCCAGGAGTCTGCATGCGCTGCATGAATGATAGCATCTCGAAGAGCGGAGTCACAGAGAGAGGAGGCAGAAAGCCTTGTTTTTGCTAACGCACGAGTAGTCACTTGAGAAGCCAGGGAGGAGGCAGGAAACAAGGTATCGGAGGGGGAGGACGTAGCAGGGGGTTCCGCAAAACAGGGAAGGCGAGATAGAGGGTCCGCCAGTTGGTTAGTTCGGCCAGGTTTGAAAACAATTTTAAATCTGAATCTCTGGAAAAATTCAGCCCATCTCGCCTGCTTAGGGGAGAGTTTCTTAGCCGACTGCAAGGCTTGCAAATTCCTATGATCAGTCCAAACTTCAAAAGGGAGTCGAGCCCCTTCAAGCAAGTGACGCCAAGAGGACAGCGCAAAATGGATAGCCTTGGCTTCTTTCTCCCAAATAGGCCAATTAGCTTGTTGAGGGGAAAAATTTCTTTGAAATGAAAGCACAAGGTCTGAGTGCTTCTGTGGCGTCAGATGTTGTAAAAGAACGGCTGCCATGGCAAAGTCCGAAGCATCCTTGCACAATGAATTGCTTCGTACTGTCGGGAAAAAGGAGTAAGGGCTCAGACGTAAATTTAGATTTCAAAAGGTCAAACGCCGATTGACACTCAGGTGACCAACAAAGTCTATGCGACTTGCCCGCAGTGGATCCTTTAGGTTTCCGTAAAAGGTTGGTGAGTGGAAGCGCTATGAGCAAAATCCTCAATAAAGTTCCGGTAGAAATTCGCAAAACCAAGAAATTGCTGCAGTTGCTTCACAGTTTTAGGAACGGGCCATTGCAAAATGGAGTTAATCTTCGAAGGGTCCATTTTTAGTGAGCAATCTTGAATCCTATAACCCAAGTAATCAAAAGTTTGGGTGTCAAATTGGCATTTAGATAGATTAACCACGAGGTGGTTATCTATAAGCCTACGTAACACTTCACGTACCAAGGACACATGAGATTCCATGAATCTGCATAAATTAAAATGTCATCCAGATAAATCAGAATCCCCTGATACAACAAGTCATGGAAAATGGTGTTCAAAAACATCTGGAACACAGATGGTCCAGATTGTAATCCAAAAGGGGAGAACCATTTAAAGTTACCTAGAGGAGTTGCGAGGTGGTGAGCCACTCATAGTTGGGGTTGATTCTAATCCTATGGAAAGCCTCTTTAAGATCAAGTTTGGTGAAATATTTTCCTTGAAGAAGATGGTCAAAACAGTCCGTATCAGAGGTATGGGATAACAATTGGAGGAAATAACCTGGTTAATAGCAGAGTAGTTAACTATCAGTCTCTGTAAATCCCGCGCGCGGGATCTTTTCTCTTTCGGAAGAAGACAGGACTCTCCGCCGGGGGGGCTGTAGAGGGCTTGATAAAGCCGCGAGCCAAGTTTTTATTTAGGAACTTCTTGAGAGCAAGGAGTTCTTTTTGGCTCATGGGATAAATTTTTGGTTTAGGCAAACAGGCCCGTCAACCAATTCCAGTTTACAGTCAAAGTCCGTGTGGGGAGGGAGATCTGTGCCTCCCTTTCGTGGAAAGCCTTTTGTAAGTCTCGGTAGTGTGAAGGAATTTGTTGCAATTCTTCATGAGAAATAGAAAAGTTTGCATCTGAAGAGGACAGAGTGCCAGCAGTCCAGTTTATCTGGGGGTTATATTCACGAAGCCAAATCGATTCCCAAGACCAATTTGAATCTGCATCGCCTTGGGAACTAGAAATCGCATGCTGTAATTGTTTTTGTCCATTTGAAATGAGATGGGCTTAGTGATTTTACTAATTACTCCCCCAGTCATTGAGGTCCCATCCATTTGAGTTAATTTGATGGGCGTTCCAAGGGCTCATAAAGAGTTTTTAATTATTTGGCCAATTTGGGGTGTAACAAACTTCTGGAGCAGCCAGAGTCAATTAGTGCCCTATGTACATGCAAAGTCCCATCGCTGCCACTAATCGTAACTGTGGCGTAGAAATGGGGAATTTTAGGAGTACTTGCAGATGTTCCCGCCGCTTGCCAGTCATCGCAGTCGGGTTTAGAATCTCCATCTATGTCAGATGAGGACGAAGAGGTGGTTTCATCGTCGGGATCGGAGTCTCCTGTCGCTGCTGCAGGGTCCTTAGAAGTACGTCTAAGTGGTTGTTTGACGGCCGCTGTCTGATGTGTGGATTCTTTATTCTTGGGGTCTGCTCGTGCTGCCCCAGTCCCAACCAGAGCTTGGTTTCCGCGGCAGGTGTTGGCGAGGTGGCCCGGTTTTCCACAGTTGAAGCACATGGCCAAACGGAGACGTTTGTTCCGTTCCTCAGCATTGAGGACGGTGGGACCGCGAGGTTGTCGTTTTGGCACGTCTTGTCTTTGTCAGTTCAGCTGAACAGTCTGGGTTATGCCTTCCATTTCAGTAGCTAGTCTGACCCAACCTAGCAGGGTCTGTGGATTGGCCTGCATTAAGCACCCGTGTAGAATATCAGGATTTAGTCCATCTTTGTATAACTCAATTAGAATTTCATCACTCCACGGGACTTTGGTGGTCAGGTTTCTAATTTACGGGAATACGTCCCTCAACATCGTTCCTGCCTTGTTTCATTCGTTTCAGTTGATATTTGGTGTTTTCCAATTAATGGGGGTCTTCAAGCGTTCCCGCAGATGGTTCATGAAGAGCTGCAGATTTTCAGTTTCGGGGGCGCGGGAGTCATATAGTTTGAGCCTATCTTATAGTCTGCTGCCAGTCCTTTCATCCTCTGGCTTAGGTATCGAATTCGGTCCGCATCATCCCGAAAATAGATGGCCGTGATCCACCATGAAATTGTTTGACATAGTCAAAAAAAAAGAGAGTTTCTCCCCCTTCCCGTTGAAGGTCGCTTTCAGGTCTCCCACATTTCTGAGTAACAGTGGCGCTGGCGTGTGCCCTGTTGGTTGCTGGGGGCGGGCCCAGGGGTGCCTGCCGCCGAGACAGCCGCTCGTGTTTCTCCTTCCGGCCATCTCCCTGTCTGCGAGGGACGGATGCGCATCTCGCGTAGCATAGTCTTGAGTTCGAGTATCTCCTCATCTTTTCTTTCCAGTTCAGTTTCCATTTTGCTTTATCTCCTCCAAAAGGGATAGGTCTTTTGCTGATGTATCCCATCTAGCAGCCCTTCTGCGTTGTCTCAACGACGTACGTGGCTTTTCTCCCCAGACCCAGGTTTGGCCGCTTGTGGGGGTTTCCATAGCCTCGGTCAGGCGCAATTTTGTTCTCCTGGATCCAGGGGCACTTCAGTTTCTGTAGCTCCATCAGATTCTGCAGATCCTTGCTCTTCTTCAAGTAATCGACTGGTCCATCAATTGGTGCATTTTTTGAAAGGATTCTCGAGCTTTCTGTCAGGGACAGATTCACTCTTACACGGATCAACAAACTTAATAGAAGATTTATTGTAACATAGTAAGGGATGCTGTCTTCAGATGTTATAGCTCGAGAATGGAACGTTTCCCCCCCACCTTACACTTTAACAGACAGTTTCTCCTAAGATAGTCTGTAAAAGAACGAACGTCATCATGCCAAACGGTTCCTTTGAAATTCCAGCCAGAAGGAATGGTTGGCACCTGGGAATAGCTAACAGCCTACTATCACTATTTCCTCAGTCTACTGCTATCCTAAAACAATAAAACATGGAGGACTCCCGACAAAGGAGCTGCAGCCAGATTGTTAACTGGAACTAGCTACAGGGATCACAACCCCCCCCCGTTGCAACAGCTCCACTGGCTGCCATTCTGTTTCTGGGCACAATTCAAACTGCAGATGATGATTTTTAAAGCCCTACACGGCTCACATCCAGGATGGTATTTTCCACTGTGAACCAGTCCTGCTTTGAGATCTGCTGGAGAGGCCCTTCTTTCTGCCTCACCACCTTCACACATGCATCTGGTGGGAAAACGAGAGAGGGTCTTCTCAGTGGCTGCTCCCAGGCTGTGGAACTCCCCTCCCAGAGAGGACACACCTCCCTCCCTTTTGGGACAATTCAATAGCAATAGCAGGTGTATTTCTATACCGCTTATCAGCTAAGTGCTCTCTAAGCGGTTTACAATGTGTTAGCTAATTGCCCCCCAAAAGCTGGGTACTCATTTTACTGGCTGCGGAAGGATGGAAGGCTGAGTCAACCTGGAGGCCTGCAGAGTCGAACTCAGTGTTGTGGCCGCAGTACCGGCATTTAACCACTACGCCACCAGGATTCCTGTTAATTTTGTTTAAAGACATTTTTATCTTGGCAGACGTTCAAATAAATGATCATTGCCTGACTAAAGAAAGGTGCTGGTTATTTTTAATTGTGATCTGTTAGTTGTTTTTAATGGACATTTATTGATCTTTGTTTTAATTATTCTGTGCCTATTTTTATTTTCTGTTTTAACTTTTGTACATTATGGTTTTTTACCTTGTTTTCCTTTTTACATGTATTGTAGGCTGCTTTGAGTCCTGCCAAGGAAAAAGGAGAATATAAATGAAGGTGATAATAATAATGAAAACAGCATCAGGAACAAGCCTGTGAAATGAAGAGGAAAACGCAGCATTGTACTGTAAAAAAAAAGAAAGGTTTGGAAAAGAGCACAAAGAAAAATGAAACACTGAGAAGAAGAAATACTCTGCTGTTCAAGGAGCTCTTATTTGGGAAATTCTGACATCATATTTGAATCAGAAGAAAAAAATGGAATATTCTGTACTTCTACATTCATATCGCAGAACCCATGGAGAGGAGAAGCTGTATAAGGTATGGAATGTGGAAAGAGCTTCAGTGAGAGTAGAAAGTATAGACGACACCAAAGGATTCACACAGGGGAAAAGCCATTTAAATGCATGGAATGTGGAAAGAGTTTCAGTGAGAGCGGACATCTGCGTTCCCATCAAAGGACACACACAGGGGAGAAGCCATATAAATGCATGGAATGTGGAAAGAGCTTCAGTGGGAGTGCACATCTGCATTCCCATCAAAGGATACACACAGGGGAGAAACCATATAAATGCATGGACTGTGGAAAGAGTTTCAGTCAGAGTGCACATCTGCATTCCCATCAAAGGACACACACAAGGGAGAAGCCATATAAATGCATGGAATGTGGAAGGAGTTTCAGTCAGAGTGCACATCTGCATTCCCATCAAAAAACTCACACAGGGGAAAAGCCATTTAAATGCATGGAATGTGGAAAGAGCTTCAGTAAGAGTGGATCTCTGCATTCCCCTCAAAGGACTCACACAGGGGAGAAGCCATTTAAATGCATGGAATGTGGAAGGAGCTTCAGTGAGGAGTGGATCTCTGCATTCCCATCAAAGGACACACACAGGGAAAAGCCATTTAAATGCATGGAATGTGGAAAGAGTTTCAGTCAGAGTGGATCTCTGCATTCCCATCAAAAAACTCACACAGGGGAGAAGCCATTTAAATGCATGGAATGTGGAAAGAGCTTCAGTGTGAGTGGATCTCTGCATTCCCATCAAAGGACACACACAGGGGAGAAGCCATTTAAATGCATGGAATGTGGAAAGAGCTTCTCTCAGTGTCAACATTTACGTTCACATCAAAGAACCCACACAGGGGAGAAATCATGAATGTACAGAATAGGAAATATGCTTCTGTAATGTCAGAATATTGGCTAAATATTATTATATTATACTGAATTATATGTAATGTTTTCACTGATTGTATTATATGTAATGCCTTCATGTTAGAGATTTAAAAGCATAATTTCCATGGAGAAGGACACCCTTCCAAGCTAATGATAGAGGGAAAATGGCGGACACTTTATTTTCTTAACCCAGGTCTCCCCCAAACCCCCTCCTTCTCCAATGTGTCTCTTTCTCTGGCTTCTTTCAGGTGCTGAATTCCTCATTTCTTTCTTTCTTTTTTTTTTTTTGGCCATGTAATGCTGTAACTGTTGGAATGAGAGGAGAGAGTTAATGGTCTTTTTGCTTTGCTGTTCCCATAGCAATTGGTACTGTAAATATTTGGCTTCTGTTTCACAGGTTACGTGTCCCACGTTCTTTTTCTCCAGAAAGTTGCTCACGTTGTGTGTTTATGTTCTGGGAAGGCTTACACAGCTGTGTTCCGGTGTTTCGGTTGGTTTCTGTCTTGTTATGGCTATTGAATATAACTTCACAAAGTCAGCCGTGTAAACATGTTATTGTTCTGGAGTGTATGTTATCCTGCCTAAGAGGCTTGTCTGAGAAGCCCTGCCTGATTCTGGTTCTGATTCTTTCTCCAGCTGTTTTGCTTTGTGTGATGCGTGGATGCCACAGTGAGGCATGGCAATTACTTAACTGCTTGTCTTGATGTTTTTACTACCCGCAATAAAATTAGTTAAATGTCTTTGAGGCTGAGTGGCTGTTTTTCCTCCTGGCTGCGGGTAAACGCATTTCTATTGTGCAGTGTTTTCAATGTGGGCCTTGTGGGGCTTGTTTAGTTTAGGAAGTACCCCCGGTTTTCTTTTTGACAGTAACTCACTCTGTTATTTAAGTCATTATGAAGAGCTGAGTGTGACTGGAGTTGGCTATAAAATCCTTCCTGGGTGACCCCCAAAAAGAGTCTCTCTGTTGCCCTTCGCCTTTTCAATTCATTCAGAGCACACTATGCATGTCAGGAACAGATTCACCCTCAAACGTAGCAATAAACTTTAGTAGAAGATTTATTGAAACATAGTGAATGATACTGTCTATCAGACGTTAAAGCTCGAGAATGGAATGCTTTCCCCCCGCCTTACACTTAAACAGCAAGTTTCTCCTGAGATAGTTGTAAAAGGACGAACGTCATCATGCCAAATGGTTCCTTTGAAATTCCAGCCGGGAAGGAATGGTTGGCACCTGGTAAAGTTAACAGCCTACTATCACTATTTCCCCAGGCTACTGCTATCCTAAAACAACAAACATGGAGGACTCCTGACATCCTGCCCCACTTTTTAAAAAAAAAAAAAAATTCATATACATATAGATACGCAAAACAAGTAAAATATTACAGAACAACAGAAATACAAGAAACCCATGCAGTAATAACAAAGTCAATCGGGGCGTTGAGGAACATCAGTCGGCGAAGAATCCAGCGAAGGTAAGTTTTTCAGCAAACTGGAATGAAAGACAGGATGAATTGCCTTGAGGGAAGAAGGGAGATCCAGTTCAAAGAAACATCGTTTAATAGCTCTTTTCACAGGAAAAGGACCGAGAAATCGAGGGGAAAGTTTTTTAGAAGGAGAAGTAGACGAAATGTGCTTAGAGGAAAGAAAGACCAATATCCCCGGGTTGTAAGAGGGGTTAGGCTGCCGTTTGCGGTCGGCAAAGCGTTTGTGAGAAGCTTTTGCAGACGCTATAGCATCCTGAAAACGGATTGCCAAATGCCCGAAAATTTAGAGACCCAAGCAGAAACAGAAGGAGGAGCAGAGGAAGGGAGGGTGAGGGGGGGAAAGGAGAAGGAAGAAAGCCGTAAACTATTTCAAACGGGGGTTTCCCAGTAGAAGCATGAACAGCATGGTTTACAGCAAACTCAGCAAACGGGAGAAGCGAAACCCAATCGTTCTGGTTTTCAGAAACAAAGCACCTAAGAAATTGTTCAAGAGATTTGTTAGCACGTCTAGATTGTCCATCTGTTTGGGGGTGATAAGCACTGCTGAGTTTCTTCCCAGTGATTCCCAGGGTTTTCAAGAGGCAGGTCCAAAACTTGGAAGTGAAAATTGGATCCCTGTCCGAAATGATCACCGAAGGTAGTCCATGAAGTTTCCATACATGATGAACGAATAGGTCAGCAAGTCGTTCAGCATTGGGTACTTTCTTTAGAGGAACAAAATGACATTGCTTGGAAAAGTGATCAGTAACAACCCAAATAACATGAAAGCCATGTGAAGAGGGAGGCAAGAATCAGAAAATCCCATGCGATAACCGACCAGGGGCTACAAGGAGCAGGCAGAGGTTGTAGGAGCCCTTGAGGCTTAGATGTGAGCGATTTAGAAACGTTGCAAGTAGCACACTGTTTAATGTAAGTTTGCACGGAGGAGTTTAGTCCAGGCCACCAAAAAAGGCGGCGAATCGCATGCAATGTCTTGGAAAAACCCAAAATGTCCAGCAGGTTTGGAATCGTGATGACGATGAAGTACATGCTCACGGGAGCAGGGGGGACGTAGACCTTGGTGCCATAGAAAGGGAGATTGTCAACCCACTCAATTTTGTCCTTATTTGCCGGGAGCCATGAGTCGGCATGCGCTGCATGGACGATAGCATCGCGGAGAGCGGAGTCACAGAGGGAGGAGGCAGAAAGCCTTGTTTTTGCTAATGTGCGAGTAGTTACTTGAGAAGCCAGGGGAGGAGGCAGGAAATAAGGCTTTGGAGGGGGGGGATGTAGCAGAAGGTCCCTAAAAACAGGGAAGGCGAGATAGAGGGTCCGCCAATTGGTTGGAACGGCCAGGTTTGAAAACAATTTTAAACCGGAACCTCTGGAAAAATTCAGCCCATCTCGCCTGCTTAGGGAGAAGTTCTTAACCGACTGCAAGGCTTGCAAATTTCTATGATCAGTCCAGACTTCAAAGGGGAGTCGGGCCCCTTCAAGTAAATGTCGCCAAGTGGTCAGCGCAAAATGAATAGCCTTGAGTTTTCTCCCAAATAGGCCAATTAGCTTGTTGATGAGAAAATTTCTTTGAAATGAAAGCACAAGGCTTGAGTGCTCCCTCAGAGTCATGTTGCAAAAGAACAGCGGCCATGGCAAAGTCAGAAGCATCTGTTTGCACAATGAATTGCTTAGCACTGTCGGGGGAAAAGTAGCAATGGCTCTGTAGTGGTAATTTAGATTTCAAATGTTCAAACGCCGATCCTACATTCAGGGGACCAACGAAGTTTGTGCGACTTACATGTAGATTCGCCTTTAGGTTTCCGTAACAGGTTAGTAAGCGGAAGCGCTATGGTGGCAAAATCCTCAATAAAGTTCCGGTAAAAGTTTGCAAAGCCAAGAAATTGCTGCAGTTGCTTCAAAGTTTTGGGGACGGGCCATTGCAAAGGAGAGTTAATTTTCGAAGGGTCCATTTTAAGTGAACAATCTTGAATCCTATAACCCAAGTAATCAAAGGTTTGGGTGTCAAATTGGCACTTAGACAGATTAACTGACGAGGTTATTATCTATCAGCCGTCGAAGCACTTCCCGAACCAATGATACATGAGATTCCATGGAGTCTGCATAAATTAAAATGTCATCCAAATAAATCAGAACCCCCTGATACAATAAGTCGTGGAAAATGGTGTTCAAAAACATCTGAAACACAGATGGTCCAGATTGTAATCCAAAGGGGAGAACCGTCCATTTAAAATTCCCCAGTGGGGTTGCAAAGGTGGTGAGCCATTCAGAGTCTGGGTCATCGTAATCCTATGAAATGCTTCTTTAAGATCAAGCTTAGTGAAATATTTTCCTTGAACAAGATGGTCTAAAAAACGGTCCGTATCAAGGGGAATGGGATAACAATTGGAAGAGATAACCTGGTTAATAGCAGAGTAGTTAACTATCAGCCTCGGATCCGCTCCGGGTCTTTTCTCTTTCGGAAGAAGACAGGACTCGCCGTAGGGGCTGTAGAAGGCTTGATAAAGCCACGAGCCAAATTTTTATTAAGGAACTTTTTGAGGGCAAGGAGTTCTTGCTGGCTCATGGGGTAGATTTTTGGTTTAGGCAGCGAGGCTCCGTCAATCAATTCCAATTTACAGTCAAATTCAGTGTGGGGGGGCAATTGGCTGCAGTTCTCCTCTCATGAAAGGCCTTCTGTAAATCACGGTAGTGCGAGGAATTTGTTGCAATTCTTCATGGCCAATAGAGAAGCTTGCCTCGGAAGAGGATAGAGTGCCAGCGGTCCCGAGCGTATTTGGGGATTATATTTACGGAGCCAGTCGATTCCCAAGACCAATTCGAACTGCACCGCCTTGGGAACTAGGAACCGCATGCTATAATTATTTTGGTCCATTTGAAATGAGATGGGCATGGTGATTTCGTCTATTGCTCCTCCAGTCATTGAGGTCCCATCCATTTGAGTTAACTTGGGGCGTTCCAAAGGCTCATATAGAGTTTTAAGGGTCTTGGCCAATTTGGGGTGTAACAAACTTCGGCAATACCAGACCAAGTTGGACCTCCCCTATGCACATGCAAGGTCCCATCTCCGCCAGTAATCGTAACCGTGGTATAGAAATGGGGAATTTTAGGAAGACTGACAGCTGTTCCCGCTGCTTTCAAACCGCCACCGTCGGGTTCGAGAATCCCCATCTGTGTCCGAGGAATACGAAGAAGAGGTTTCACCGTCGGGAGCGGAGTCTCCTGTCGCTGCTGCAGGGTCCTTATGAGTGCGTCTGAGCGGTTGTTTGATGGCCGTTGTCTGACGTGTAGATTCTTTATTCCTGGGGTCTGCTTTGGGACCCGAAGTCCCCACCGTGGCTTGGTTACTGGTGCAGTTGTTGGCAAGGTGACCCGGTTTCCCACAGGTGAAACACATGCCCAAACGGAGGCGTTTGTTGCGTTCCTCACATTTGAGGAAGGTGGTGGATCGTGAGGTTGTCGACTTGTTAAGTCTTGTCGTTGTCGGTTCAACTGAACAGTGTGGGTTATACCCTCCACTTCAGTAGCTAGTCTGATCCCAACCTAGCAGGGTTTGTGGGTTGGCCTGCATCAGGCACCCGTGTAAGATATCAGGATCTAGTCCATCTTTGTATAAACCGGCATAAGAATCTCATCATTCCACTGCACTTTGGTGGCCAGGTTTCTAAATTCACGCGAATATGTTCCCACGTCGTTCCTGCCTTGTTTCATTTGTTTTAGTTGATATTTAGTTTTTTCTAGTAGATGGGGGTCTTCAAACCGTTCACGCAAATGGTTCATGAAGAGCTGCAGATTTTCGGTTTCGGGGGCGCGGGTGTCATATAGGTTCGCTACCCAGTCAGCTGCCAGTCCTTTCATTCTCTGGCTGAGGTATCTAATTCGGGCTGCATCATCCCGAAAGAGGTGGCCATGATCGACCATGAAATTATTTGCCATAGTCATAAAGAAAGAGAGTTTCTCACCCTTCCCGTTGAAGGACTTTCTGTCCAGAGGACTGTTTTCCTAAGAAGTGTCGAGCACCAGCCCTGTCAGCAGGAGCTTCAGGGATGCTCCTGAGTAGAACAGAACCAGTTTAAACCAATTGTGGGATGAGTCTCACGATTAAAATGTAGTTGGAGAGAGGTATAGCCTGTTTCAGAGAAACCGGTCAAGCAGGAAAAGAGTATAGTAGCACCATATATCGTGGACATTTACATCTGAGAAGAGGTCCATGATGTCCATCTTGGAAGCCAGGTTGAGAGTGTCTGGGTAAAAATTAAAGGGGGAGACCATCAGACACCATTGTGGGTGTCTCCAACAGACCTCTAAGCCAAACTGAGGACTTGGATGATGCCTCCCTGGAACAGACAACCAAACCTTCAGGAAGCAGAAATATAGCAGTCATGGGAGAATATCAGCACCAACAAATTTCTCAGTTGCCTTGTAGACAATTTCAGAGTCCAGAAGGTGGAGGAGAGAACAAGGGGGACAGCTATTCCAGACCAGATCCTAACCAACAATGAGTGAGTGAGTTAGTTAAAGTTTATTGATTAGTCAATTGACCATATCAAACAATGAACGGCAAACATGATAAAAATGTAAAAAAGCACAATATATAGGAAATAATGCATAAAATGTCATTGGATAAGAGAAATTGGACAAAATAAAATGTCATATATTATATTAGTTAAATTAATAGTAGTAAGTTCTTGTCTTATAATAGACTAAAAGGTAATAAATACAGAACCAGCCCATGTTTAGGTAAGTTCATCACCTTTACATGCAAACCCGATGTGCTCAATAAAACATCATCTCAGTTGAACAGCCCCACCTATGAATTTAGCAGTTCTAGTTACAACGTTTGTATTTATACCTTGAAGGAAGTGGGCTAACCATTTATATGGTCCCAGGGTGTAACTCTGTCGAGTATTGTCTGTAGGAACTGGGTTACTGTGTCGTATAGTTTGCAGCTGAACCGGACATGCTCAACATCTTCTATTTCAGACGCCCCACAGAAAACGTTCTCTCGATCTCTGGCACTGGATGGAATCGTCCATATCTGACCATGGAATCGACCTGCTCGAATCTTGCTCTGGTTAAAGCTGTTCTATAATATTGGGTCAGGTCCATTGTAGGTTTTTTTTTTT
>CAOLHI010008264.1:0-17722 GCA_948474755.1 Ctenosaura bakeri | reverse complement strand
TAACCCTAAACATGACCTACACCAACCCTAACACTAACCATAACCCTAACCTTAGCCGTAAATCTAGACCTAACCTAAACCCTAGCCATAAACTTAGGCCTAACCCGAAACCTAAACCTAACCCGAGCAATAACCCTAACCACAGCCCTAACCCTAACCGTAACCCTAGCCCCAAGCCCAACCATAACCCTAGCCCTAAATCTAGTCCTAACCCAAACCCTAACCCTAACCCTAGCCCTAACCTTGAAGCTAACCCTAGCCCTAACCCTAGCCCTAACCCTAGATTTCACCCTAGCCCTACCCTAACACTAGCCCTAACCGTAGCCCTAATTCTAACCATAAGCCTAACCCTAACCCTAACCCTAACCCTAACCTTAATCCTAACCTTAAGCCCTAAACCTACCCCAAAACCTAGCACTAACCCTAGCCCTAACCCTAACCCCAAGCCCGAAACCTAGCCCTACATCTAGCACTGACCGTAGCCCCACCCTAGCCCTAACCCTAGCCCTAGCCCTACCCTAACCCAATCAAAAACCCTAGCCCTAGCACTAACTCCAAAACTAACCCTAGTCCTAACCCTAAACCTATCGCTAGCCCTAGCCTTAACCGCGATCCTAACCCTAGCCCTAAACCTAACCCTAACACTAACTAGACCTACACCTACCCTAACACTAACCATAACCCTAACCCTAGACCTAAATCTAGATCTAACCAAAACTTAGGCCTAACACTAACCCTAGCCCTAACCCTAATCCTAGACCTAAACCTAGCCCTAACCCAAGCCCTAACCCTAGCCTTAACCCTAGCCCTAACCCGAGCCTTAACCCTAACCCTAACACTAACTAGACGTACACCTAGCCTTAACCCAAGTCCTAAACGTAATCCTAAACCTAACCCCAGCCCTAACCCTAGCCCTAACCCAGCCCTATCCCTAGCCCCAACCCTACCCTAACCCTAACGCTAACCCTAACTCTAGAACTAGCCCTAACCCTAAGCCAAGACATAACCCTACCCTAGCACTAACCCTTACCCTAACACTAAAAATAGCCCTACCCCCAAACCTAACCCTAACACTAACCCTAGCCGTATCCCTTACGCTAACCCTATCCCTTACCCTAACCCTAGCCCTAACCCAAACCCCAACTCCTAACACTGACCCTAACTCTAACCCGAACCCTGGAGATAGCCCTAACGCTAACCCTAGCCATAACCCTAGCCTTAACCCTAACTCAAGCCCTAGCTTGAATCCTAACCCTAGCCCTAGCCCTAACCCTAGCCCCAAGCCCTAAACCTAGCCCTACACCCGGCCCTACCCCTTGCCCTAACGCTAGCCCTAGCTCTAACCGTAACCCTAGACCTAGCCCTAAACCTAGCCCTAACCCCCGCCTTAACCCTAGCCCTTCCCCTACCCCTCACCCTAGCCCTCACCCTAGCCCTAACCCTAGATTTAACCCTAACCCTAAACTAACCCTAGCCCTAGCCCTTACCCAAACCCTAGCCCTAATCCAATCCCCAAGCCCTAACCATAGCCCTAAACCTAGACCTACCCCTAGCCCTAACCCTAGCCCTACCTCTATCCCTAACCTAAACCTAGCCCTAAACCTATCCCTAACCACAGCCCTAAACCAAGCCCCAACCCTGGTCCTAAACTTGGCCATAACCCTAGCCCTAACCATAACCCTAGCCCTAAACTAACCCTAACCCAGGCCCTAAATGTAGTCCTAACCCTAACCCTAACCAGAGCCGTAACCCTAGCCCTAAACCTACCCATCAGCCTCGCCCAAACCTTAACCCTAACCGTAAGCCCTAAACCTACGCGAAAACTTGGCCCTAACCCTAAACCTAGCCTTAACCGTAACCCTAACCCTAACACTAGCCCCAGCCCTAGCACTAACCCTAAACCTAACCCGTACCGAAACCCTAGCCCTAATCCTAACTCCAAGCACTAGCCATGGCCCTAAACCTTGACCTACCCCTAGCCCTGACCCTAGCCCTACCTCTAACCCTAACCCTAAAACTAGCCCTAACCCTAGCCCTTAACATAGCTCTAACCCTAGCCCTTACCATAACCCTAGCCCTACCCTAACCCTAATCCAAGCACAAAACATAGCCCTAACTCTAACCCTAACCAGAACCCTATCCCTAGCCTTAATCCTAACCCTAGCCCTAACTGTAACCCTAGCCCTAGCCTTAACCCTAACCCTAGCCCTAACCCTAGCAACACAGCTAGCCCTAATCCTAGCCCTAACCATAACACTTACCCTAAACCCAGCCCTAACCTGAACCGAAACCCTAACCCTAACCCTAACCCTAGCCCTAACCCTTACCCTAACCCTATCCCTAGCCCTATCCCTAACTCTAAACCTAGTCCTAACGCTAGCCGAAATCCTAACCCTAACCCTAACTCTAACCCTAGTCCTAACCCTAGCCCAGTCCCTAATGCTAAAATTAAATCTAGACCGAAACCTAGCCCTAAGTCCAACCATAACCCTATCCCTAAATATAGTCCTAACCCAAACCCTAACCCAAATCGTAACCCTAACCCTAACCTGAACCCAAACCCTAACCCTAACCCTAAACCTAACCCTAGCCCTAGCCCTAGCCCTAGCCCTAGCCCTAGCCCTAGCCCTAACCTCAGCCATAACCCTAGCCGTAACCCTAGTCCTAAACTGAGCCCTAACCCATGCCCTAAACCTATCTCTAAACCTGGCCCTAACCCCAGCGCTAAAACTAGTCCTAACCCCAGCGCTAACCTTAACCTAACCCTAAACCTAGCCCTAACCCTAGTCCTAACCCTAACCCTGGGCCTAACCCTAACCCTAACCCTAGAGCTAGCCCTAACCCTAACCCTAGACCTAACCCTAGCCCTAAACCTAACTCTAGCACTAGCTTGAACCCTAACCCTAGCCCTAGCCCTAACCCTAGCCCCAAGCCCTAAACCTAGCCCTAAACCCAGCCCTACCCCTAGACCTAACGCTAGCCCTATATCTAACCGTAAGCCTAGACCTAGCCCTAAACCTAGCCCTAACCCCCGCCTTAACCCTAGCCCTTCCCCTATCCCTCACCCTATCCCTCACCCTAGTCCTTACCCTAGATTTAACCCTAACCCTAACCTAACCCTAGCCCTACCCCTAACCCTTATCCAAACCCTAGCCCTAATCCTAACCACAAGCCCCAACCATAGCCCTAAACCCAGCCCTACCCCTAGCCCTAACGCTAGCCCTATCTCTAACCGTAACCCTAGACCTAGCCCTAAACCTAGCCCTAACCCCCACCTTAACCCTAGCCCTTCCCCTATCCCTCACCCTATCCCTCACCCTAGCCCTAACCCTAGATTTAACCCTAACCCTAAACTAACCCTAGCCCTAGCCCTAACCCTTATCCAAACCCTAGCCCTAATCCTGACCACAAGCCCCAACCATAGCCCTAAACCTAGACCTACCCCTAGCCCTAACCCTAGCCCTAGCTCTAACCCTAACCCTAAACCTAGCACTAACCCTAGCCCTAAACCTATCCCTAACCACAGCCCTAACCCTAGCCCTAACCCTAGGCCTAACCTTGGCCCTAACCCTAGCCCTAACCATAACCCTAGCCCTACCCTAACCCTAACCCAAGCCCAAAACGTAGCCCTAACCCTAATCCTAACCAGAGCCCTAACCCTAGCCCTAACCCTACCCGTCAGCCTAGCCTTCAATTTAACCCTAACCCAAATCCGAAAACCTACCCCAAAACCTAGCCCTAACCCTA
This sequence comes from Ctenosaura bakeri, assembly GCA_948474755.1. Taxonomy (NCBI): domain Eukaryota; kingdom Metazoa; phylum Chordata; class Lepidosauria; order Squamata; family Iguanidae; genus Ctenosaura; species Ctenosaura bakeri. The sequence continues at coordinate 13,975 of CAOLHI010008264.1, read as the reverse complement.
AACCTAGCCCTAACCGTAGCCCTAACCCTAACCCTAACCCTAGCACTAACCCTAACCCTAACCCTAGCCCTAACCCTAGCAATACAGCTAGACCTAATCCTAGCCCTAACTATGACACTAACCCTAAACCCAGCCATAACCTGAACCCGAACCTGAACTCTAACCCGGACCCTAACCCTAGCACTAACCCTAGCACTAACCCTATCCCTAACCCTAGATTTAACCCTAGCCCTACCCTAACACTAGCCCTAACCGAAGTCGTAACCCTTTCCCTAAGCCTAACCCTACCCCTAAGCCTAGCCCTCAACCTAGCCCTAACCCTAACCCCAAGCCCTAAACCTAGCCCTACACCTAGCACTAACCCTAGCCCTACCCTAGCCCTAACCCTAGCCCTAGCCCTACCCTAACCCAATCAAGAACCCTAGCCCTAGCACTAACCCCAAAACTAAACCTAGCCCTAACCCGAAACCTATCGCTACCCCAGACTTAACCGCGATCCTAACCCTAGCCCTAAACCTAACCCTAACACTAACTAGACCTACACCAACCCTAACACTAACCATAACCCTAACCTTAGCCGTAAATCTAGACCAAACCTAAACCCTAGCCCTAAACTTAGGCCTAACCCAAAACCTAAACTGAACCCGAGCAATAGCCCTAACCTCAGCCCTAACCCTAACCCTAAACCTAGCCCCAAGCCCAACCATAACCTTAGCCCTAAATCTAGTCCTAACCCAAACCCTAACCCTAACCTTAGCCCTAACCCTAGAACTAACCCTAGCCCTAACCCTAGCCCTAACCCTAGATTTCACCCTAGCCCTACCCTAACACTAGCCCTAACCGTAGCCCTAATTCTAACCCTAAGCCTAACCCTACCCCTAAGCCTAACCCTAACCTTAATCCTAACCTTAAGCACTAAACCTACCCCAAAACCTAGCAATAACCCTAGCCCTAACCCTAACCCCAAGCCCGAAACCTAGCCCTACATCTAGCACTCACCGGAGCCCCACCCTAGCCCTAACCCTAGCCCTAGCCCTACCCTAACCCAATCAAGAACCCTAGCCCTAGCACTAACTCCAAAACTAACCCTAGCCCTAACCCTAAACCTATCGCTAGCCCTAGCCTTAACCGCGATCCTAACCCTAGCCCTAAACCTAACCCTAACACTAACTAGCCACACCTACCCTAACACTAACCATAACCCGAACCCTAGCCCTAAATCTAGTGCTAACCAAAACCCTAGCCGGTAACTTAGGCCTAACCCTAACCCTAGCCCTAACCCTAATCCTAGACCTAAACCTAGCCCTAACCCAAGCCCTCACCCTAACCTTAAACCCTGGCCCTAACCCTTGCCCTAACCCTAATCCTAGACCTAAACCTAGCCCTATCCCCAGCCCTAACCTTAGCCTTAACCCTAGCCCTAACCCTAGCCTTAACCCTAACCCTAACACTAACTAGATGTACACCTAGCCTTAACCCAAGTCCGAAACCCAACCCTAACCCTAACCCCAGCCTAATCCTAGTCCTTACACTAACCTTAACCGTAGCCCTAAGCCTAGCCCTAACCCTAGTCTTAACCCTTATCCGAACCCTAACTTTAACCCTAGCCCTAACCCTAATCCTAACCATACCCCTAACCCTAGCCCTTACCCTAGCCTTAATCCTTAGTAACCCTAGCCCTAACTGCAACCACAGCTCTAGCCCTAACCCTAACCCTAGCTCTAACCCTAGCAATACATCTAGACCTAATCCTAGCCCTAACTATCACACTAACCCTAAACCCAGCCGTAACCTGCAACCCAAACCCGAACTCTAACCCGAACCCTAACCCAATCCTAGCCCTAACCCTAGCACTACCCTAGCCCTAACCCTAGATTTAACCCTAGCCCTACCCTAACCGAAGCCCTAACTCTTTCCCTAAGCCTAACCCTACCCCTAAGCCTAGCCCTAGCTGTAATCCTAACCCCTAAGCCCTAAACCTACCCCAAAACCTAGCCCTAAACCTAGCCCTAACCCTATCCCCAAGCCCTAAACCTAGCCTGACATGGAGCATAACCTAGCCCTACCCTAGCCCTAACCCTAGCCCTAGTCCTACCCTAACCCAATCAAGAACCCTAGCCCTAGCACTAACCCCAAAACTAAACCTAGCCCTAACCCGAAACCTATCGCTACCCAGCCTTAACCGCGATCCTAACCCTAGCCCTAAACCTAACCCTACACTAACTAGACCTACACCAACCCTAACACTAACCATAACCCTAACCTTAGCCGTAAATCTAGACTCAACCTAAACCCTAGCCCTAAACTTAGGCCTAACCCAAAACCTAAACCTAACCCAAGCAATAGCCCTAACCTCAGCCCTAACCCTAACCCTAACCCTAGCCCCAAGCCCAACCATAACCCTAGCCCTAAATCTAGTCCTAACCCACACCCTAACCCTAAGCCTAACCCTAGCCCTAACCCTAGACTCAACCCTAGCCCTAACCCTAGCCCTAACCCTAGATTTCCCCTAGCCCTACCCTAACACTAGCCCTAACCGTAGCCCTAATTCTAACCCTGGCTAACCCTAGTCCTAAGCCTAACCCTAACCTTAATCCTAACCTTAAGCCCTAAACCTACCCCAAAACCTAGCACTAACCCTAGCCCTAACCCTAACCCCAAGCCCGAAACCTAGCCCTACATCTAGCACTGACCGTAGCCCCACCCTAGCCCTAACCCTAGCCCTAGCCCTACCCTAACCCAATCAAGAACCCTAGCCCTAGCACTAACCCCAAACTAACCCTAGCCCTAACCCTAAACCTATCGCTAGCCCTAGCCTTAACCGCGATCCTAACCCTAGCCCTAAACCTAACCCTAACACTAACTAGACCTACACCTACCCTAACACTAACCATAACCCTAACCCTAGCCCTAAATCTAGATCTAACCAAAACCCTAGCCGTAAATGTGCCTAACCCTAGCCCTAACCCTAATCCTAGCCCTAGCCTAAGCCCTAACCCAAGCCTTAACCCTAGTCTTAACTCTAGCCCTAACCCGAGCCTTAACCCTAACCCTAACACTATCTAGACGTACACCTGCCTTACCTAATAAATTAACCTAATCCTAAACCTAACCCAGCCCTAACCCTAGCCCTAACCCAGCCCTATCCCTAGCCCTGAGCTACCCTAACCCTAACACTAACTCTGAACTAGCCCTAACCCTAACCCAGACAATAACCCTACCCTAGCACTAACCCTTACCCTAACACTAGCAATAGCCCTACCCCCAAACCTAACACTAACCCTAGCCGTATCCCTTACGCTAACCCTATCCCTTACCCTAACCCTAGCCCTAACCCAAACCCCAACTCCTAACCCTGACCCTAACCCTAACCCTAACCCTGGAGATAGCCCTAACGGTGAACCCTAGCCATAGCCCTAGCCCTAACCCTAACTCAAGCCCTAGCTTGAATCCTAACCCTAGCCCTAGCCCTAACCCTAGCCCCAAGCCCTAAACCTAGCCCTAAACCCAGCCCTACCCCTAGCCCTAACGCTAGCCCTAGCTCTAACCGTAACCCTGGACCTAGCCCTGTAACCTAGCCCTAACCCCCCGCCCTACCCTAGCCCTTCCCCTACCCCTCACCCTAGCCCTCACCCTAGACCTAACCCTAGATTTAACCCTAACCCTAAAATAACCCTAGCCCTAGCCCTTAACCAAACCCTAGCCCTAATCCAAACCCCAAGCCCTAACCATAGCCCTAAACCTAACACCTACCCCTAGCCCTAACCCTAGCCCTACCCTTACCCTAACCTAAACCTAGCCCTAGCCTATCCCTAACCACAGCCCTAAACCAAGTCCTAACCCTGGTCCTCAAACTTGGCCATAACCCTAGCACTAACCATAACCCTAGCCCTACCCTAACCCTAACCCAAGCCCTAAATGTAGCCCTAACCCTAACCCTAACCAGAGCCCTAACCCTAGCCCTAAACCTACCCATCAGCCTTGCCCAAACCTTAACCCTAACCGAAGCCCAAACCTACCCGAAAACTTAGCCCTAACCCTAAACCTAGCCTTAACCGTAGCCCTAACCCTAACCCTAATCCTATCCCTAGCCCTAACCCTAGCAATACAGCTAGCCCTAATCCTAGCCCTAACCATAACACTAACCTTAACCCAGACCTAACCTGAAACTAAACCCTAACCCTAACGCTAGCCCTAACCCTAACCCTAGCAATAACCCGCTACATAACCCTAGCCCTAACCCTATCCCGAACTCTAAACCTAGCCCTAACCCTAGCCAAAATCGTAACCCTAACCCTAGCCCTACCCCTCACCCTAGCCCAAACCCAAGCCTTAACCCTAGCCTTAACCCTAGCCCTCACCCTAACTCTTATCCCTAACCCTAGCCCTAACACTAACCCTAACCCTAACCCTAGCCCTAATCCTGGTGCTAACCCTAGCCTTGACCCTATCCCTGGACCCAAACCCTAGCCCGAAACTTAGTTATAATCCCTGAAACGTAACCCTAGCCCTTGATCTAGACCTAACCAAAACCCTAGCCAAACTTGGGCCTAACCCTAACCCTAGCCCTAAAACTAACCCTAGCCTTAACCCTAGCCCTAAACCGAACTTTAGCCCTAACCCTAGCCCTAACACTAACCATAACCCTAACCCTAGCCCTAACCCAGGCTAACCCTAGCCTAGACCCTAACCCTAGCCTAGCTGCGAACCTTAGTTCTAATACCAACCGTAACCCTAGCCATAAAACTAGACCTAACCTTAACCCTAGCCCTAAGCTCTACATTAACTCTAACCCTAACCTAGCCTGACCATAGCCTTAAGTTCAACCCTAATCCTAGCCATACATCTAGCCCTAAACCTATCTCTAAACCTGGCCCTAACCCCAGCGCTAAACCTAGCCTAAACCCCAGCCCTAACCTTACCCTAACCCTAACCCTAGCCCTAACCCTAGTCCTAACCCTAACCCTGGGAGGCAATGGTAAATGGGGTAACCCTAGAGCTAGCCCTAACCCTAACCCTAGACCTAACCCTAGCCCTAACCCTAACTCTAGCCCTAGCTATAACCCTAACCCTAGCCCTGGCCCTAACCCTAGCCCCAAGCCCTAAACCCAGCCCTAAACCCAGCCCTACCCCTAGCCCTAACGCTAGCCCTATCTCTAACCGTAACCCTAGACCTAGCCCTAAACCTAGCCCTAACCCCTTACCCTATCCCTCACCCTATCCCTCACCCTAGCCCTAACCCTGGGCACCCAACCCTAACCCTAACCTAATCCTAGCCCTAGCCCTAACCCTTATCCAAACCCTAGCCCCTACCCCTAACCACAAGCCCCAACCATAGCCCAGCTGCAGACCTACCCCTAGCCCTAACCCTAGCCCTAGCTCTAACCCTAACCCCTAACCCTAGCACTAACCCTAGCCCTAAACCTATCCCTAACCACAGCCCTAACCCTAGCCCTAACCCAGTCCTAACCTTTGCCCTAACCCTAGCCCTAACCATAACCCTAGCCCTACCCTAACCCTAACCCAAGCCCAAAAATGTAGCCCTAACCCTAATCCTAACCAGAGCCCTAACCCTAGCCCTAACCCTACCCGAGCCTAGCCTTCAATTTAACCCTAACCCAAATCCGAAAACCTACCCCAAAACCTAGCCCTAACCCTAAACCTAGCCTAGCTGGAAACTTGGGCAACCTAACCCAGCACTAACCCTAACCCTTACCCAAACCCTAGCCCTAGTCCTGAAACCCAAGCCCAACCATTGCCCTAAACCTAGACCTACCCCTAGCCCTAACCGTAGCCCTACCTCTAACCCTAACCCAAAACCTAGTACTAACCCTAGCCCTTAACTTAACCCTAACCCTAGCACTAACCATAACCCTAACCCTACCCTAACCCTAACCCAAGCCCACAACATAGCCCTAACCCTAACTCTAACCAGAGCCCTAACCCTAGCCCTAAACCTAGCCTTAATCCTAACCTAGCCCTAACTGTAACCCTAGACCTAGCCTTAACCCTAACCCTAGCCCTAACCTGAGCAATATAGCTAGCCCTAATCCTAGCCCTAACCATGAAACTAACCCTAAACCCAGCCCCAACCTGAACCCAACACTCACCCTAACCCTAACCCTAGCCCTAACCCTAACACTAACCCTAACCCTAGCCCAGCCCTAACCCTAACCCTAGCACTAACCCTTACCCTAACCCTAATCCTAGCCCTATCCCTAACTCTAAACCTAGCCCTATCCCTAGCCGAAATCCTAACACTAACCCTAACCCTAACCCTAGTCCTAACCCTAGCCCACTCCCTGATCCGCCAAAATTAAAATCTAGACCGACCCTAGCCCTAAGCCACCATACCCCTAGCCCTAAATCTAGTCCTAACCCAAACCCTAACCCTAACCCTAGCACTAACCCTAGCCCTAATCCTAGCCCTAACCAACCTTGGCACCCAACCCTAGCCCTAACCATAGCCCTAACCTTAACCCTGGCCCTAACCCTAGCCCTAACCTAATCCTAGACCTAAACCTAGCCCTAACCCAGCCCTAACCTTAGCCTTAACCCTAGCCCTAACCCTAGCCTTAACCCTAACCCTAACACTAACTAGACGTACACCTAGCCTTAACCCAGCCCGAAACCTAATCCTAACCCTAACCCCAGCCTAATCCTAGTCCTTACCCTAACCTTAACCGTAGCCCTAAGCCTAGCCCTAACCCTAGTCTTAACCCTTATCCTAGCCCTAACTTTAACCCTAGCCCTAACCCTAATCCTAACCATAACCCTAAGCCTAGCCCTTACCCTAGCCTTAATCCTAACCCTAGCCCTAACTGTAACCCTAGCTCTAGCCCAAACCCTAACCATAGCCCTAACCCTAGCAATACAGCTAGACCTAATCCTAGCCCTAACTATAACACTAACCGTAAACCCAGCGTAACCTGAACCCAAACCCGAACTCTAACCCGGACCCTAACCCTAACCCTAGCCCTAACCCTAGCACTAACCCTAGTCCTAACCCTAGATTTAACCCTAGCCTACCCTAACCGAAGCCCTAACCCTTTCCCTAAGCCTAAACCTACCCCTAAGCCTAGCCCTAACCTTAATCCTAACCCTAAGCCCTAAACCTACCCCAAAAATATCCCTAATCCTACCCTAACCCTAACCCCAAGCCCTAAACCTATCCCTACACCTAGCACTAACCCTAGCCCTACCCTAGCCCTAACCCTAGCCCTAGCCCTACCCTAACCCAATCAAGAACCCTAGCCCTAGCACTAACCCCAAAACTAAACCTAGCCCTAACCCGAAACCAATCGCTACCCCAGCCTTAACCGCGATCCTAACCCTAGCCCTAAACCTAACCCTAACACTAACTAGACCTACACCAACCCTAACACTAACCATAACCCTAACCTTAGCCGTAAATCTAGACCTAAACTAAACCCTAGCCCTAAACTTAGGCCTAACCCGAAACCTAAACCTTACCCGAGCAATAGCCCTAACCTCAGCCCTAACCCTAACCCTAACCCTAGCCCCAAGCCCAACGATAACCCTAGCCCTAAATCTAGTCCAAACCCAAACCCTAACCCTAACCCTAACCCTAACCCTGGAGCTAGCCCTAACCCTAACCCTAGCCCTAACCCTAGCCCAAACCCCAAACTCAAGCCCTAGCTTGAACCCTAACCCTAGCCCTAGCCCTAACCCTAACCCCAAGCCCTAACCCTACCCCTAAACCCAGTCCATCCCTAGCCCAAACGCTAGCCCTAGCTCTAACCCTAACCCTTGACCTAGCCCTGTTGAAAAACAGGAGTCGAAAAACCCTTTTATAAAAAATAATAAAAACTCCTGCTTGCTTTTGGCTTCATGCCTGCTCTATGGAGCTAGGAAAACAAAACACTGCTGAAGTCAAACTGGCAAAATTAACTATGTTTATTGGTAAGAAAATTTCAAACTACCTAAGTTACAGAAGAAAAATTAAACTGCCCAACATCATGGCAGGTTCAGCAACAGAGTGCAAAGAGAAAAGAACAGAGAGACTTTTACACAAGGCATGGGGTTTATAAAGCAGTAAACGTTTTCGGCACCTTCACCTCACGAAAAAAGGTGAATAAAATTCATAGCCATAACATGTCATGTAGCAAAAACATATGATGGCGCAGCTGTGTGCCAGTTCCGGACAAGCTGATAACGCTGTGGAAAAGTTTCCCATGGAACTGTCTAGCCATAACAACTGGCTAGCCATAACAACAAGTTTGTAACAGTTTGCGTTCTCACACACACACACACAAGAGCTGTGAGAAATTTGGGGAAAGGAGTCCATTATGCATCCACATAATGCAACACTCCCCTCTCCGGGAACAAATTTTAGTCACACATTTAGCCACTTTGGACTGGAAGCTTTGTCAACCCCAGCGCTTACCAGCTACCAAATGTTTCAGCAGACAGCGGCTTAATGAACACATCAGCAAAGTTACTTCTGAAGGCACATAAGTGAGAGATCCTTTCCCATCTCGCAAAAACAGCTTTACATTGTAAAACTTGATGCAATGGCTTTGAGCGAGAGGAAATTTTGTCAGAACTTGCCATGTAAAACAGGCTTGTGAATCACAATATATTTGTATAGGCTGTGCAACAGAAATTTGCAGATCTTTAAACAACTGTATGAACCACTCTAAGTACAGAGTGCAGACAAACTCACATTTTCCCATTCCCATTTTATAAAGACAAACATGTTTGTTTCTTAGCTTTCCAATCAATAACCACTCCACTGTATGTAAAAATAACCAGATGTGCTCTTGCGATCAAAATTTTCTGCAAAGTCACTATCAGAGAAACACCAATGTAGGCTGTTCTTTGGGACAAATACACAAACAGTACTCCAAAGAACCTTTCAGGTACCTAAGCACTTTTTTACATTTGCCAATGATACGGGGTAGGCTTAGCACACGCTCTCCCCAAAAATGTTTACACTAGAGCAATATCAGGGCGGCTGGTATTGCTAAGTACAGGAGGCTCCCAATGCAGATTGATACAGATGTATGTCAGGAAACATTTCATCACCAATGTTTTTCATAAACCCAGGTACCATATTTTTTTACAGCCTTGCAATCAGACATGTTGCATTTTTCCAACAACTTCACAATTTTTGTTTCTGACACAGCAAAAAACCATTTTTGACTTGTTGTACTTCAATTCCCAGAAATTTTAACGGGCCCCCAAATTTTTTGACTTGGTTTTTCCCCCAGTTATTTAAACACTTGTGCTTGATTTTGTGTAGCAGAAACTAAACACAAATCATCCACATAGGCAAGGAGAATTTCTAAACTTTCCCCTTTCCCTCGGACATATACACAGGGATCAAACACTTTGTTTGAAACCACACCCTGCAGAGCATTGTGTAAACAAACATTCCAACATCTGGCTGATTGTTTTAGACCATAAAAAGTTTGTTTCCAAACGTGAGACTCTTTTCCTTAATTTCAAACCCATCAGGTTGAAGCATATAAACCTCTTCTTCCAAATCAGCATTGGATGGCAGTAGTGATATAAAAATGTGTCAGCACAGCATTCATTTGGGCTGCTAAGGAAAACACCAATCTAATAGACTGTGTTTTTACTGTGGGACTGTAGATTTCATCTCTCATCACTTTAAAACACCCCCTTGCTACTAAACGCGCTTTATGTTTCACTTGTCCATCAGCAGAGGTTTTTAGCTTGTAAACCCATTTACTGTCAATTGGTTTCACCCCTTTTGGGGCAATTTACACAGAGAATACACATTGTGCTGAGCAATGGAATCCATCTCACTTTGCATGGCATCCCACCAGGGCTGAGCTTGTTGCTCAGACAATCTCTAAGGGCAGCAAAACTTTCTGGTTCAGTAGCTACAGCTGCACACACACGGACTGCCTGGGCGTCAGGGAAACGACGGGGGGGAATGCCTTTTGTTTTTCTTTTTGATTTTTGAGGACGGGTTGACTCTGTGAGGGCCTTCCCCCTCCTCAGCACTACGTGACCTTTTAATGAATATTTCCTTTTCCCCCCCTGTGCCAGACTCAGCCACATCGCTTACAGCTCTCCCCCTTCGCAAGTCTCTCCCTCTTTTTTAACCCTGAGGGACGGGGAGCAGAGACTAGGGTTGAGCTGGCTGCATGCAGGCTGTCTGGAAAAGGAAGAAGAATTTCAGACGCTGATTGAACACGTGCCCAGTTTGCGTGTTCCTCGAAGGAGGCATTTCTTGACACAACACAGGAATTACCACCAGCATAAAAGCGATCCCCTTTACAAAAATTCTCATAACCAACAAAACCAGACCTTTGGGCTTTTGGCTCCCCTTTTTTTCCTTTGACTTTTGGGAATGTGCACCCAGGAAAAACTCCCAAACACCTTCATGTGAGCAATGGAAGGCGTTTATTATACAGAACCAAGGGGGTTGCATTGATTACACTACTCCAGAGCCTATTGTGTATGTAACAGGCAGTCAGAACTGCTTCACCCCAAAAATAGGGAACCCTGCATCAGTTAGCAGACTGTGCATCAGAGTTTGTAAAACTCCTGCATTGCGCTCAGCTACTCCATTTTGGTGAGGAGAATAGCTGGAGTTGTCCTGTGAATGATCCCTTTCTTTTTGAACCATTGTTGCATATTATTTGACAAGAATTCAGCTCCCCTATCAGTTTGCAACTTTTGAAGAGAACAACCAAACTGCCTCTCAATAGGGAACACCAATTCTTTAGGACTTGACAACATCAGATTTTTGCTTCAAAACATAGCAGAAAATGTACCTGCTAAAATCATCTACGAAGAGACAGAAAACTACCCCCTCCGAGTGATTGTTTACTGAGGGGCCCACAATGTCACAATGAACCAACTGGAATGGAGCAGTTTGGACACGGGAACTAACCCGTGGTGCTGGCAGCTGCTTGGACTTGGTTTGCTTGCAAATTGCACAGTAAGGAACACACTACAAGACTTCAAAGAACACCCTTTACAGCAACCTGCCAACTTTTTTAACACTGGAAAAATAGCATGTCCCATGCGCCGATGTAGAAGATGAATGCATTCATTGTGTGGTGCAGTTTAGCATACACATTACACACATATGTTTTGTTTCAAGGAAGAACAGCCCTTTGTAGCCACAGCACACACCTCCCCACAGCACTTTGCCCTGTTTTCCACAGAACTCAACCTTAAACCCAGATTCTGAGTTGCCCCACTGATAACAGACAGAAATCAAGAGAGGGCACATACAAAACATTTTTCAAAAACATATCAATGCTGGGGCATGGCAATCCCTTCACCACAAACCTCAGCTTTTTTCCCATCTGCCAAAATTACCTTTGAAACACTGGCAGAAGTTAAGTCACTGAACAAGTCTTTTGAATTGACGAGATGCTGGGGAACACCCACTGTCTAGAAGCCAGGCTGGGTCTGGGTCTTCTGCATTTGGGGACCTTCAGGAACAGCTACAGCAACACGGGAAGCCCCTGGACACCTCTGTTCCCTCTGCCTCTGCTGGCCCTGAAACCTCTGCTGGCATTTTGCTCCCCTTGCTTCAGAAGTGGGCAATCACGCCTGAGGTGTGAAGCAGATCCACAGCGAAAACATCTCCGGACAGCATGGGCATGCACCAGCCCCCCCTACTGCGATCAGCAGCTGAAGATTTTTTTTTGGAGAGGTTCTGCCCTGAAGCCTGTGTGGGAGGTGCCGATTTTTCCCGTCTTTTTCCTATCAGCCGGGCAGAAACCATGGAGACAGTCAAATCCCTTTCTGGCACGGGCTGGAGTAAGAAACGATAGTTCCCAGGAAGCATAAGGGGAATTAAAAAAGAATACCCTGTCACTCTCAGGCAAAACCTTGCCCCTTTTGGAGTGATGAAAACAGTCTGAAAAAACTGTCAAATGCTCCCCCATCGAGGTGCCTGGGGTCCATTTGGTATTGTAAACTATGAGAAAAAATACTTTGCTGCTCCAGATTCACTGAGATGTATATCTCGTAGTTTGACCCATCCTTCACGTGGAGTTTAAAGGGCCCTGATGTGCGTGAGCTGGTCACCCACAGCCAGGAAGAGCATAGACATGGCTCGTCTAGTTGCAGCCTGAATCTGAGCTGCTGTACCTTTCAATGAAACAGGATCAGTAAACGCTCCCCACAGACCCTCGGCCCGCAGATATTTTTCCATTCTCGCTACCATGCAAGGTAGTTTGACCCGTTGAGTTCACAAGGGGCAAACCCCCAGGACTGGTTAGCCATGGAAACCAGCAAACTTATTAAAAAAACCCCCGCAGGCATATCTTTAAAACAGGACTCAAAACAAGGTCATGGACGAAACCATCCTCTGCTACCATGTTGCAAAAAAGGAGTCGAGAAACTCCTGTTGATAAAAATAATAAAAACTCCTGTTGCTTTAGGCTTCATGCCTGCCATGGAGCTAGGAAAAAAAAACACTGCTGAAGTAAAATGGCAAAATTAACTATGTTTTTGGTAAGAGAATTTCAAACTACCTAAGTTACAGAAGAAAAATTCAAACTGCCCCAAAATCATGGCAGGTTCAGCAACAGAGTGCAAAAAGAAAAGAACAAAAGACTTTTACACAAGGCATGGGGTTTATATGATTGCAGTAAAATGCTTTTTGGGACCTTCACCCACGACAACAAGCTAAAACAAATTCATAGCCATAACATGTCATGTAGCAAAAACACATATGATGGTGCAGCTGTGTGCCAGTTCCGGAAAGCGATAACGCTGTGGGAAAAATTTCCCATGGAACTGTCTAGCCATAACAACTGGCTAGCCATAACAACAATTTTAACAGTTTGTGTTCTCACACACACACACACAAGAGCTGTGAGAAATTTGTGGGGCAAGGGGTCCATTTCATCCACATAATGCAACAAGCCCTAAACCTAGCCCTAACCCCCGCCTTTAAAACTAGCCCTTCCTCTACCCATCACCCTAGCCCTCACCCTAGCCCTAACCCTAGATTTAACCCTAAACCTCTCCCTAGCCCTAACCCTAGCCCTAACCCTGCCCTAGCCCTTTAAACCCAAAACCCCAGCCCTAATCCAAACCCCAAGCCCTAACCATACCTTAAACCTAGACCTACCCCCAGCCCCCAACCCCCAGCGCTACCTCTAACGTAACCTAAACCTACCCTAAACCTATCCCTAACCACAGCCCTAAACCAAACCCTAACCCTGGTCCTAAACTTGGCCATAACCCTAGCCCTAACCATAACCCTACCCTCCCTTTAAACCCCAACCCCAAACCCTAAATGTAGCCCCAACCCCAACCCAAAAGCCCTAACCCTAGCCCTAAATACCCATCAGCCTCGCCCCAAAACCCTTTAAACCCCAACCGAACCCTAAACCTCCCAAAAATTAGCCCTAACCCTAAACCTAGCCTTAACCGTACCCTAACCCTAACACAACCCTAGCACTAACCCTAAACCTAACCCGTACCCCCAAACCCCAGCCCTAAATTAAACCCAAACCCTAACCATAGCCCTAAACCTAGACCTACCCCAGCCCTGACCCTAGCCCTACCTCTAACCCTAACCCTTAAACTAGCCCTAACCGTAGCCCTTAACTTAGCTCTAACCCTAGCCCTTACCAAAACCCTAGCCCTACCCTAACCCTAATCCAAGCACAAAACATAGCCCTAACCCTAACCCTAACCAGAACCCTAACCCTAGCCTTAAACCTAACCCTACCCTAATTAACCCAGCTCAGCCCTAACCCTAACCCTAGCCCTAACCCCCAGTAATACAGCTAGCCCTAATCCTAGCCCTAAACCCTAACACTTACCCTAAACCCAGCCCTAACCTGAACCCAAACCCTAACCCTAACCCTAGCCCTAACCCAAACCCGAACCCTAGCACTAACCCTTACCCTAACCCTATCCCTAGCCCTAACTTAAACCTAGCCCTAACGCTAGCCGAAATCCTTACCCTAACCCAAATCTAACCCTTGCCAACCCTAGCCCATCC